>JBAGKK010290065.1:0-20281 GCA_037177015.1 Euceroptres primus | reverse complement strand
GAAAAACAATCTACTGAAGGTGTGTGCCAAATCTGAGCTCAATCGGCCAATTGGTTATCGAGATATCGTGGCTGCCGATTTTCCGCGCACCGTCGTAAACAAACGTACGAAAGTACTTACATAAAAATAATTTTTTTATTTTTTTTTATTTGTACACATACTTGAAAGATCAGTAAACATGTGTAAAAAATTTCAGAATGGAAACTTGAACAGTTTAAAATTTATTCCCTCCTAAAAATCACCTCCAAAACAGCACTCTAGACAACAATACCCCCTTAAGAAGACGTTAGGTTGTTGAACAGGATTTTTAATTATATTAGAAAGATCTTAATTATGTCGTCTTATTGTTCAAATTATTTTTGAAAACAAGAAAAAATCGACGAGAAAAATCTATCTTCAAAAATAATTTGAACAGTAAGACGACAAAATTGAGGTCTTTCTAAAATTGTATAACTTTTAGTAATAATGTTGTAAAAATGTATAAAGTAAATCAATCTAAAAATATTAAGTAATAATCTTATAAAATGTATAAAGTAAATGAATCTTAACATATATATATATATATATAATTTAATATTTAATTATTATTTAATTACTTAATATTTATATATATAGGTAACTTCTACGACTGCTAAACCAGTAGAACCTGCAGTAGAAGAAGATGCCGAGGGTGAAGAAGGTCTTGAAGAAAAACAAGAACAAGAAGTGCCCGTTACTACAACGGAAGCATCGAAAAAATTAAAGGCAGGAGTCGTCAGACCTTTCAGGTGATTCAAGAAATTATTAGAAATATTAAAAAAGAAATCTTAAAGCAGCCGAATTGATTAATTAACGATTAATAAGAATTTTTTCGCTGCAGGTCAAATGAAGATCTATTGGCTGCATTGAAGAGACGAAGAGCACAAGTTGGTTTAAATCACTCTAAAGAACATAGTTCAACGCAACCATCTGTAGAAACTCCATCCAAATTTAAGTATGTCAATTATTTTCTAATTATTTTTTTTTGTAATTGGGAGAATCTCAAACATTTCTGCTTTACATTACATTATTGCAGATCTTCATCCAACGGACGTAGCAGAAATAGTGGAAATGGAGAAGTCACATCAAAACCAACAAGTCGTGGAAGGTTTGGATCCTCTCGGGGTTCTAAACCAGTTCAGGAAGAAGTGGAAGAGACTCAACAAGATGAAGTTCAAGTCAAACCGAAATCGTTTCGTAGAGGTTAAGTAGGACCGAGTGGGTGAAATAATGTTATAAGAACTTTCGAATCTGTTGTTCCTTACGTTTAAAAGAAAGTTGTGACATGTGCGGCATAATGGGAAAATTGCGTTTTAAAATATAGACTGACACTGCCTCTATTATTGCCTCAGCAACTTTTTTTTTACCAATTTTACTCTCCAAGTCTGAATTGGTTAAAATCTGATGGAAAGAAGTTAATGATTCAATATGTCACTGATGAAAGCCTTGCTAGACTAAAGCATTTCGAATTTTAAAAAAGTTTTCTTTTCCACATATTACTTTAATTCGTGATTGACATGTATTAATTCAATGAATACATTTCAAAGAATTATATCAGTGATTAGGAGATTTTCTCGAATTCTGATTAAGAAAGTATAGAGTTTGGCACGTAAAGGGAGAAAAATTCGTCAACTAGTATATTTAATGATTTGACAAGACATGGTGTGATTTATCAGTATATGAAATAAAAAAAAGAATGAATAGGTTATTGTCTGACATCTTAAGATTCACGATTATCATTATTATTGTTAAAAAGAACTGAAGAATGCGAAAACTCGTAAACCCTCTTTTTATGGAAAATAATTGATTGTTAAATCTGAAAAATATGTAAAATAACTTTGTACAGTTTTTGGTAATGTGCTAAATATGAAAACAGAATGTAGACAACTGTGCTGATTTAACAATTCAGCGCCATAAAATAGCAGTGGGAAGCGCGTCGTAACGGTTGATTAAAAAATATTCGTAATTACGTAATTTTTTCATTTTTCCGATTCCTAGTTATTATCCTATGACCTATGGTACCATCCCCTGACTTTATTGATTTTATGACAGAAAAATGTTCAATGAATGAATTGATAATCCAAAATTGTTGTTGATTGTATATTATTTTCATAAATTACATTTTCGAATGTCTTTTCTTTGAGGATAGTTTTCTTTGTTTCACGTGACATTCACTTTGAAATTATTATCAATCATCACTCCTTCAACACGTGACACACATCAGGAATAGAAATTCTGATCCGTCTACAAGAGATATAAATTACGTATGACTTGGGAATGCCGAGGGCGTGCTCCTACAATCACGTTGTTACTTCTCTGAATCCTTGATTGCGCAAAGTTCAATGTAGTTTTGTGCATGTATAACTAATCATTTATCGAACGTATGCCTCACCCGGAATATAAGGTACGAACTTTAGCCTCTGACATTAATGCGACAAACGTCATCAAAGACCTACAACATATCAAAATCAAATACAAAAGCAAAATTTCTTGGACAAAAATGATGCAGAACAAATTGAGAGTGTTTAATTTACTTTTAGAGAATCAGATCATCATTTTTAAAAAAGGGAGAGGCGATGAAAGGTACTGAACCTATAGGTAGAAGTAGATTGAAAGTCGAGAGTAGATGATGCTCTTCGCGATATAGAGATGCTCTTTCAAAGACCTGGGAATACAGTTAATAGCACCTTTCTGAAAGAAAACAATGGATGACCTTAGGAGCTCCGTTTCGCTGTACACAATTACAGTCAAATCAAGTAAAGAAAGATAGATCATTAGGGCAATCTATGTCAGCTTATTCTGGAGTAACTATACCTTTGGGAAGTGACCTTTAAGCATATATCGAGTTCAAAAAACGGGTCAAATAAATAGGAATCGCTTTAGAATTAATGGTATTCCGATAGTATCGATATATGTTATTTGCTAAAGTGTACGACATATAGTAAATTAACGTTGGAAGTTGAAAGTCGGACTATATGAAAAGTCAGGACGAGTAAAAGAGCAAACAAGGCAAGAAGTAAAGTGAATTTACTGATAGAGCAAAGTGAAATATTGATCACTGTAGAGAAAACGATTAAAACATTTATTCATGTTTTAGCTAATTGAATTTCATAAAGAAAAGTACTTTATTATTTATTTTATTACTTTATTATTAGTACTTTCATATTTATCAATGTCAAAGAAATGTGAGGAGACGAGAATATGGATTCAATCTGTGCATCTCGTACGTGGAACACGAAAGTAAAAGGACCAAGACCTCGTCGGCCTTGAGGTCTCATACAGATCATTTCACAATAGAAAAGGGTTCTCGCGACCCAACAATTCAAAATGTTCACATTAATCAAATCAAAATTAAATTAAATAAATTGGAATATTTTCATAAATGATTTTAAATCTATTTAAATCTATTTCTCTTAATGTAATGTGTACATGTATTGATTTTTTTCCACCTGAGTAGAAAGTTCATATTGGATAGTCGATGAAAAAAGTCAGCGACTGAAAAAAAGAAAATTCAATGTCGTGATAATTTTGCATAATTTAATCATAATAAATTTAAGAATATTAAGAATATTAAGAAGTTTAAGAATATTAAGAATCTACACTTCTCAGCAAACCACTTTGTAGTAATCAAAAACAATTCATAGACGAAATGGATCCAGAGTTGTTTTTCCTTTCTTTGACCGTTATTAATTTCCAATAATTATTGCAGCAACAATATTCGGTCTTACGATCAATAATTCAAATTAAAAGGCAAATAAAAATATGCCAAAATATATTTATTGTAGAAAAGTCACTCGAAATTTCGACCAACGCTGCGGGTCTTTTTCAAGAGTTAAATTTAAAAACTAGAATTAAAAATAAAAGGTAAAACCTTGTTCCTTTGTCAACTTAAATTTGTTAAACTTTATATTTATTTAAAAATTTTTTTATTTTTAATTCTAGATTTAAAATTTGACTCTTGAAAAAGATTCGCAGTGTTGGTCGAAACGTCGAGTGACCTTTCTACAATAAATCTGTTTTGGCATATTTTTATTTGTCTTTTAATTTGAATTATTTACCGTAAGACCGAATATTATTGCTGCAATAATAATTGGAAATCACTTTGTGTAAAGAAAAGAAACTTTACAGAAAAAGGTTCACACATGAAAGTAATTAGTATGTAAACAAATAGCAGTTTGCATTTAACAAATCAAAAATAAATTCAACTTTTCTTCAAATTCTCAGCAACTTTATTTCTTTCCTTAATCTTCAGAAAAAATATTCATCGTGAAAAATCTTGTTGAACAAGAATACACTTGTTGCAAAGCACTTGACTTCTTTCCAGCAGTCGTACGAGGAAGCCTTACAAGCTTTCAAGGAGATCAACACTCCTTCCGGTCTCATTTTATACATATTTTTAAGCAGACTATTCTTGTTTGCCTTTTTATGAAGAGCAAGAATGGAGCTCACGTACCTTATAATCTGAATTTCACCACAAAAAGGATTCCTCGATTGTTCAGGTAGAAAGCAATGACCAATTATGTTAAGAGACCGAATGGTAAAATGTACCATATACTTTTCACCTTGAAAAATATATGGTACCTGTCGACCTTTTCGATAACAATATTCTGAAAACTCTGGTACAAACACATTCATCTTATTTCTCTTTGTTCAATCATCACGAATGTAATATAAATTTATACATAAACTGGAATTGCAAATGAAGGTTATTCTGCTCACCAGTAATCCTTGATTGAGTCGACATTCCGTCAGAAATAATTTCCCGATTGTCAGGGTTCATGTTCATATGATGAGCCAACAGCTTGGCTAACGGTTTATTGGTACCCTCTAAATACATGTATTAGAGGTAACCCTCTATATATGTATATGTCTGTCCATACGCAACTTGAACTACTTGCTTATTACTCACTGATGAGTATAGTTTAATAGTATATCAATATTGTTTTCACACATGCACTATGAACTGATGTAAAGTTGAAAAACATAATTGCAACATTAGTGCTTAATGAAGAGAATACCTAGACTGCGAAAGAGTAACATTTATAAATATTAAATATGTGCAGACTTTGTCCTATTGTAATTAAGCCTTTCGAGGCTCGAGACCAAGAGCGACAGACTGTTATGCACCGTTAGTTTCTGCAATACAATGTGAAATAATAACTCACCTAACTGCACCCCCTACTACTCTATGTCACTTCACATTTTCATAATTATTTCCTTGTTTCGCAGTACTCACTTTTCTTTTGCAATACCATCACCTGTCCACTGTTGCCGTATCTTACATGCACAGATTGCTCAAACATCTTTTCCAATGTCAGTCAACCGTAACACTACTCCGAAAAAAAGTTGTATATTTTCTCAATTCTATAAAATATAGAAAACCATTGTAACATGTATGCAGTATTTTGATGGCAGCAGTAACTTTTGCCAAGGCTTGAAGAAACTTTAAATTTTTGGAAGGCCTTCAGGAAGACAGACATCACGGTTTAATGAATGCATATTGTGGGATAATAACATTTCAAGTAAAATAATTCGAGATGGAATAACGGACAACGAAAGCGGAAAAAAGGTTTTAGCAGGGCGGAAACTGCTAAAAATTATAGTTGTGTTTTGAAAGAAATCGATTGGATTTAAAAATTGAAAAAGTAGTTTTAAAATTATAAAATAACGTTTTGATTTCGACCCTGTGTAGTACTATAAACGATGCTACAATGGCGTCTTCTGGCATTACAGAAAGGTCAGTGAAATACAAGTTATTTCTACCTTAAGGAAGGTGTCTTAAAAGTCATTGCATAGATCAACCTCTTCTCGTAGCCAGTCAAATTACGTAACTAAAAGATATTTACATTTGTGCGACATAACAAATGATTGAAATACATCTTACGCATTTCATCATGAAAACTATTGTAAACTATTGTAAGCTACCAATAAAAATTATTCATTGTTCAACGTTTTGATGCGCTCTCCAGACTCAAGTTGTAAAAAAATGTGAAAATTTCAGATTTTTGGCCAGTTTTTTTCTAATAATTATATAAAATTGCATCTTCGAACATTGAATTCTGCTGGAAACACCGGTGCACTCAACCCATATAGTCGCTGATGCGATTGTAGAGCAGAGTGTAGGTACAACAATCTATTTGAATCTGTGACAAAGAAAATCGTTCTGCATAAAATTAACTTGTACGTACGTAAATACAAATAAATTAAAGTGTATGGAAAGACAACGAAGAGCGAAAAGACTTTCTCTTGTTCAGAAATCTTTATATTAGCTTTCCCTGATTTACGCACGTATCCATACCCGCGTCGTGATATTTATAAATCATGAACTAAAATTGTAATGATTCTTAATATTCTAATTTTACTTACTTTTCTTGATATTTCTAAGCCCAAAACCAGGATGAAACATTTTGACAACTACAAAAAGTTGCAAGACGGAGCAGTAAAGTGTAAGTGCAGTTAGGTGAAGAGATTATGTTTACTCTTGCCAGTAACAAACATCGCTTTCTTGGACTTTTTTCACTGAGGAATTAATTTATTCATTTCTCCTTATTGAATCTTCTCTTTTATTGGTCTTTCGTTTTTCGAATAATGGACTTTGGAGGTCCGCACCGTTTTTTTGAAAGTGCAGAAAACACGTCCATGGAGCCATTGAAATTCAGTACAAGCCCCCGTACTCCGCGAAAGTGCAACCAAGGTCTCCAGACACCTTTTCACATATATACGTATAATACAGGATTCCATTTTTAAGATTATTGTTTTCTATCAAAAAATTTCCAATTTTTGTTTCATATTGCGTTGGTTCCAAATTTTAATAGGCAACACTTCTTTACAAGCATTCTTTACAAATTTCCAAAACTTGTTAAAATCTTACGACAGAAATTAAGAGGTGCAGGGCAACCAGAATTAATTTAATTCATCATTAAAAGTGCGGAACTAACCGTCCTTGCTATACTCAAAATTAGTAAGTAAATAAGGCAATTAGTACTGCCTCAATTTCCGTAATTATTTCTTAGGAATTAGATATTTTAAAAATAAGAGAAATGTAGAAAATTGTTCCGCACCGGATGCTGAATTCTGATATCACTCACATTTCAAGTTCCGCATCCACAATAAGTCATTCATAATAATTAATATTCAATGCGACACGCATAGCGTATCCGTTGCAGCCAAACCTTTTTTGTAGTCGAATCGAAGGTTACGCTATAAGTCACAAAGGATAGGCCATTGACTGAGCTTCGTCAGCGACAGTGCACATCGGAAAAGACACTCACCGTAAAACCTGCCAGAAAATATTAAGAATACATCAGTATAGAAGGGTTGTATAAAAATAATTTTTTAAATAAAAATTTTCCTGGATAAAAACAATACCAATAAAGGGATATGTATGAACTTATAACAAAGTTGTTTTGAAGATTGACCTTCTTTAAAATTCAACCACACCTTGCACTAATGCAAAGCGCAAACAAAAGCTAGTAAATTTTCTCTTAACTGAGAGAAAGCGACTTCTTTAATACTAATCCCAAAGAATCACGTTTCCGAGTCTTCGTAGGACTAGAATTATAATTAGCGAGAGACTTCATTTTGATAATAAAGGAAAAAAGACATTCCTCCATAATTATAAGAACATAGCAGCAGGGAAATGAGTATTTTTGCCAATAAATAGGTTGATGCTGCAAACATTTATACAAGTAATTATAAAAGCTCATTTACATCACACAGTTTTCAATTTTTACTTGACAGAGAAACTATATACTTCTGATTTGTACTAAGTAAACTGAAAATTCAACAAAGAAAATATTTTATGAAGATCTTTTTACTAACCACCATGTTATAAGTTAGTGTGGGCTTTGTTATTTATTCAGTAGGTAGAATACACATATAGTCACTTCTGCATACACATATTTCTGTGCATTTCGAAGACTGCGGGATATGAATATCTTAACCAGAAATTCCTCCAACAAGGGTATAAATAAAACAAAAATTAACTACCTATTTTTACTTTTCACGTTTTATTCATGCGAAAATTATACACGAGATTAATTTTTTTATGAGACAATTTGGATGCTTTATTTTCAATAATATACAAGTGAATAAACTTCTATGGATATATTTGTCTAACATCTAATGGGAAATATGAAATTAACAATTTAGAGTTATAATAGTTGCATTAAATTTTGAGGATGAATCAAGAATATATATAAATATATACTGTATGTTTAGAACGAATTCAACAAGTGTCCCACCTATATAAGAGTAACAGTTACAGTGGCAGTGACATATAGATGTAGATACAATGAGTGGTAATAGTACTTCTAAAAAAATGTTTCATATCATGATTGATTTTATATAATACAATTAAATGTAAACGTATACAAATTAAAAAAATTTTCCATATACTAGGGAAATATTTCACTGATCTGAAACAAAAGTTTTCGATCCAGAAAGATATTCTACTGATGAGCAGTGTTAGAAAAAACTTCCATTACTTTAGTTGAATTTTTATTCAATTACCGTAACTAAATCAATTTTCATCCAAAAGTAAATAAATTTCTAAATAAAATTATATTCTACTGATGAGCACTGTTAGAGAAAACTTCAATTACTTTAGTTGAATTTTTATTCAATTACCGCAACTGAATCAATTTTCAACCAAAAGTAAATGAATTTTCAACCACAGTAAATGAAATTTCAATCACCAGTAAATGAATTCTCAATCATATTAAATAAAAAGTGGTTGAAATTTCAAGAATTTTCTAATATCGAGACAGACTTTGAAATTTTTAACTCTAAAATATTAAATCCTTCACTGATCATCTTTTTCTAATATTTTCAAATTTTTTCAATATTACTTAGCAATTTTTCATTTTAAATTTGTAGTTTGTAACAGTCACATGACAGAACATTATCGATACTTTTAATTTATAATTTCCAAACAAAGCAGTCTAAAATTTTGAAACTGGCTAGATTTGGATTTGATACAAGTTCTTTAATGAGATAGTTTTAGAAAAAATTGATTATTCAAAGGAAATCTTAAAAATGACAGGGACTTAATATGGTCATCATTTTAGCAATTACCCATACATTTTTATATCACTATTAAAAAAATCCAAGCGAAATTTAAGGGTATTTGATACATAATGATGTCACGAATTACAGACCAATTTTTTATTTATATTCAGCGGATTTATTAAGATAGAAATGTAGATATAATGCTGAAATTTTGGAAAATAATAAATAATATATTTAGACATCAATGTCTGGTGCGTTTAAGTTTTTATTTTGAAAAAAAATGTCAAAAAAAATTTTGTTTGAAAATAAAAACTGAAACGCACCAAACATGGATTCCGTGATATATTCCTTATTATTTCCTACAATTTCAATATTATATTTGCATTTTTCTCTTAATAAATCCGTTGAATGTAAATAAAAAATCGGTCGATAATTCGGGACGTCATTAATGTCATAACGTATCACCCTTAATGTATTATGTATCAACCATTATGTATACCCTAGTAAAGTCACTTGTCAATTAAATTTAATATGCGAATCTATATTAAATTTAATACACATGTATCTTAAATCTGATATAAATTTAATATACATTTGTATTAAATTTAATGCAGGTTCGTATATTAAATTTAATTGTCAGTATGTGCAAATGACTTTACTGACAGTATAATAAATTTTTCTAACACTGCATGCATTTTTCTTAGGAAGCGTCTACGTGTACTAAAATTTCGATGCGAATAGCTCCGAACTATATGTACCGAAATTTCGGTACAAATAGCCATTTATGCGCGGCTGGATATTTGAACCGAAATTTCGGTACAGATAGCCGAAGTCACGACTGAAGCCATTCGTACCGAAAATCTTCATTTAATGGTCTCCCGAATTATTTACATTTGAGGAAAAATATTATAAACCCCCTTTTGTGTTGCCTCCTGATAATGAAATAAAGTGAAAAAAAAAACTAATGAACTCTCTTAGTGATGAGAATGTAAAAATATATAACTGCAGTAAAAAGGTCCAAATTAAAATATGTATACGTATAGGAATTTTTACGAGATGAAGAGACTTTCACTCCCCTCTGTGATCCCCCCCCCCCTTCCCCTGATGATGGAATAAAGTGACAAAAAATATATCTGTGGTAAAAAAAGCCCAAATTAAAAAATGTATATGTATAGGAATTCTGACGAGACGAAGATACCCCCACCCCCTTTGTATTTCCCCACGGATAATGAACGCGTAGCTGATGAGAAAGTACAGAATTTAAAAGATGTATTTTTTTAGGAGCTTCAACTCTTATTTTTAAACTTTTTTCTCCTAAATCGATATTTATCGAAATAATGTCTTAAAATTAATCGCAGGTATGCGCTTTTCGGTAGTTTATTCCAATAGTCTTAAAAGAAGAATTGTTTTAAAAAATAAAACTTTTCGGTACAAATAGCCTAGTCGTAGTTCGGAGATATTTGTACCGAAATTCCGGTACACGTAGACACGGCCTTTTTCTTAATGAAAAATCCCAATTCTGCATTTGGATTGCCAAAATTTTATAGACGAATTTTGAATATTTGCATTATGAAGCATGGCATAAGTGACAGTTTACAATCCATGGTGTTCAGTTTTTGATGGTAGACTGGTGGGGTGTCCCTTGGTATCCATGGTGGGTGGCGGTATAAGTAGACGGCAGCGTCTACCAACGTTCTCATATACACTCACTACGTCCTTCGACTCTACCTCTACTCTTACTTTTACTTTTTACGACTTACGGTTTTAACGATCACGATCGTCTGATCTTCCTGTGAGACGGTGTCAACGCTTTTATAATTAGTTTGTTCAAAGATAAAATAGACATAGTAAAAGCGGAACGTCTATTGAAAAAAAGGCAAGACGAATGCCGCACAAAAATGAAGTTAATCGCGATCAATTAGTGAAAAGTGAATTAAATCGTTTACAACGGTGTTGTTCGACATAAGGTGCTCGCGAGGAAACTTTGTGGATTTCAGTTTCCTTTCTCTTTCTTCCCTGCCAGACGTGAGAGAGTGAGAGAAAAAGAAAAAGGAAGGGAGGGAAAGAGAGTGAGAGATAATAATTCAAGAGGATCAGAGAGAGGGATTCACGGAGATCCGCATCCACTTGAGGATCGCGAGAGTGTAGAAGAGAGAAAGAGGAAAGTGTACAGTGCAGACATGTGGCTGAAGAGCGCGCTTTTGTGAGTAAATTTACCGATTTAATTAATTTAAAAAATAGTGTTACGTGCACAGTCAATTACAAAGATTGTTTGTAATTATTGGAAATACCTTTTTCATAACGTAGGTTTTTATTTGTCAGTAGAAAAAAGAACACCATTTTACGGTCGAAGCAAAGTATGCATATTAAAGATTACAACCCAAAGAAAAATACCTTTTTAACCTATACTGCATTGGTTTTATGTTACCGTATACATAACACAGATATTACCCTATAATAAGCAGTTCATTTTCACGTACTAAGTAGATTTTATACTACAAAATGTCTAAACTCGCGAATTTTATTTGCCCTCGGATACATTGTGCGAAAAGGTTACACAAGGCAAAATTTTAAGTTAAACAAAAGCTAGCATTAAAAGAAAATTTATTACACCAGAAACACGCTACCATTAAGATTTCCCCGTTTAACGGCTTACTGACTCGGATGGAGAAAATCGATTACCTTAAATATATAAAGTTATATATTTCTTATATCTTCTTATAAATTAATTGATAAGAAAGTAATAATCAGTTTATTTCTCAAAAATCATCCATATCGTTTTTTTTTGCTCGTAGATAAGTTGTTTTAGTTGTAGAAGCCAAAAGAAATGTGTAAGCATAGTCCAAATTTCCTCTCTGATTTGTTTTTACACATGGAAATAATTTCCGGAAGAAATAAATAAATTCGTCAATAACAGTACGTGGTCATTTGGTCTAGCATGCTTTTCAATTCATAAAACGCGGAAGTGTAATAACGTTCAGTCTACAAGAAGCATGATTTGCAATTATCTCAAAAGCATAAGAAATTATGAATTTAAAGATTAAAATAAAATTAAAGTGCAATTACGTAAAATTTAATATCTTGTACAATCAAAATGTTTAATCTTGGCCAAAAAAGATAAAAATAAATGAATTTTTAAAAAAATTTTTTTCCCTTGTCCATAAGTAAGTGAGAGGTGTAACTATCGCTACATCAATTACCATCAATGAAGTTAGTTGAGTCCAAGGTCAGTAAAATGTCAACATGGTGAAACGATTTCTAAAGCAAAACTGCTCTTACTTCTCGTTTTCAGGGAGGCGCTTCGAATCGAATGTCTGACTTGAAAGTAAATTATACGACCGCCTAGAATGTCAACTTTGAATGTCAACGAAAGTAAATACAGCAAAAAAATCAGTTTAGTCTATTAGGCTTATGTGCTTGAATTGGTTGGTTCCAATAATCCATCAGCATAATTTAGTTTTTGAATGCTTATTAATACAGTATTCAAGTTTGATATGATAATTCAGTCAAACATGTACTTTCAACAGAGGCAATTTAATTGAAACCAATTTACTTTAAACTAAGAATTCACATAATTCATTTAAAATATTTTACCTCTTTGCGAGTTTAAAAAATATGGTTTCACAACTTGAAAATCGATTCCAGGAAACCTCTTATCTCTTCACACCTAGATTCAGTGGGTTTGCAATTCTCAGAAGTGAATATTCAAGTGTATGGTTAAAACAACTTAATTGAAATGTGCACTTGAAATGATGATTCACTTCTTTATGAAATGGAATTTCCTCTTTTAGTAAAAGAATTATCTTTCATAAGTATTTATCATCTCTCGAAAATTTGATGAATGCAAAGTAGAAACAGTAGTCCTAAGGTTACTGTTTGTCTCGCAGCATCTTGAGTAGTGCCTCCTTGTCCATTCATTGTTCTTCAAGTTCTTCAGCTATATGAATTGACGATTGATAATTGATGAATAGAAATTCATAAAACTGACGATTTTCATCTAAAGTTACGTTATAAAAAAATTATTTGCGGGCCAGTCCAAGGTTTTTGCGGTTACGTTCATGTTGCTTGCGTAAGACGGTCGTCTCGCGCCGCTAGAGATACTCGCACACCTACATACATTAATATAACTACTTGGGTAAGTATATGCACATATGCGAGACCGCTTTCTCCATATGGTTTCACGATGAGAGTATTTCATATCTAACACCCTGCTGACGCCCACGGTAAACTTTCCTTAATCATTCTCGAGAAGTTTCAGCTACCGTCGACAAGTCGGAAACATAAACAGGCGAAAAGAAGCCTAAATTAATACTTATTTCCATGTGAACTTCACCCTGAGATAATGTCTTTTGCCTTGACCCCGAAGAATGAAGCTCTATGAGATGAAATAACATAATTGAATGTATATTTAATATTACGTGTATGGGGTCAAACCTTTCTACAAGCCTTCATCAAATTCATTACAAGTTGCAATTTGTTTGCATGATTATAAAATTTAATGCCTCAGCGAAAATTAGCTTATAAATAATGAAAGACAATTAAAGAAGAGTACTTTTGCAGTTAAAGTAGTAAACATTTGTATCAATCAATAATTCACTCCACGCAGAACGGATTTATCCGTGGACTAAATCCTTTCACCGGTGACTTGAATTTATCACTTAAATTTTTCGATTTGTCTTCAAGTTTCGTCTCAAAAGTATCGATTTTTATTATGGATTCAAATTCATAAAATTTCTTGTGCTTTGAAATCCTTGACTTTCATCATTTGCCAATATTCTCCACGCTGGAGAAAACTTTTGTCGGATATTTAAGGCTTTATCGGATACGAATAAAAAGTAATTCTGGATAAAACAAGTAATTTGAATTGTAGTACTTGATGTACTTCAGAGCGATAATGTAGACAGTTGCGATTATTTGGTCCAGTATCTCAAAATGGATAGATGGTGTCGTTACGGAATACTGTAAGATGTCACGACTCGGTGAAACGTATAGCGAGTGGAATGCGTGGCTAAATACCAATAAGCGTGGTGAAAGTTCACGCACGGCTATTCAGAGATGTTTATACTTACTCGTCGCAAGGATATTCCGCACGTAATTCCGTAAAGAATTTTACAAATTCGTGTAATCACTTTAAGAATGTGTACTGAGAATCCTACCTCATTTTCACTATGTCTTGCTATTAAAAAGACAACCATCCTTATTGATGCACGGAAAAAATGTGTAACAGCACTAGGTACAAATTCAGTACCTGGACCAGAGAAACAACAATATACCAAAATTAGGGATATATAATACCTACCTATTAGGGATATATAACACATAACTAAATTAGGGATTTATAATACCTAAAGTAGCAAAACTTTAGACCTGAGATAGAGATTAAATACCTATCGCACGAATAATGTTTAGCTATTTCAGGTATTACACATCCCTAATTTAGATATATTGCTGTTTTCCTGATGGTCCAGGTACTGAATTTACCTGGTTCTACCAGGTATTTCAGAATTTTCCTGAATTTACCTGGTTCTGTTACAGATTTTTTTCGTGTATGATATAAATTTTAAAGACTTGATTAAAAAATACTCCCACTTTAAGAAATGTAACAGAGATGGTCAATTTAGTTTAAATACAATTCACATCGCTACTTTTTTATATATTGTAGATAAATCATGACTTTATTTGTAGAATATGCTGCGCTGTTGCGTCCACACTGGGAGATGAGAGAATTGCTACAAAGTTAAGGCCAGGTCAAACATACTCAAATATTCAAACAGCAAATATTGAAGCTGTAACTTTTCGAGATAGGTCGATACCAATCGAAGGTACAAATTGTTTGAAAATATTTTATTGCTTTGTTTTCCATTGAACGTAAACAAACGTCACTTTCGTATACTTTCATTCTGAGCAAGTGAATGTTAATAGAGAACTAGAGAAATAGACTTGTGCAACAAATTCCTGCTGCTCCATTAAATTACCTCAGCAATTTCTAAATAATCAATTTACTTATTTAAATATTCAATGTTTAAATATTCAATAATAAAATTTTGTTCGTATACAAATATTTGTATCGTTAAGTTTTTATTACAGAGTATGTGTCATCTCGTAAAGCACACGTGCCAGTGTCAAAATACGGTAACGATGAGGAAGAAGAGGATGAATACTACGGAGAAGAAGAAGAAGAAGAAATTAAAATTGAAAAGATGCCAAACAAAAAAGTACCAGAACGAATAGAGAATTTAGAGAAAAAACAAAGCTCTTTTAAAGATAATGACAGAATTCATTCTAAAAAGCAAACGCGCGTCGAATTGGAAAATTTTAGTGATACCGGTGTCTTGCACGAAGACGGTATCAAGAAAGTTGACTTGCATAGAACTCAGATCGAGCGGCAAAGAGACTCTGTCATTCCTGGCGTCTATGTCAGGTATAATTACTTTTCTCTTATTCAGCATATTTAAAGAATGCACAATTTGTTTTATCCACACTGTAACTATGATCAAATCTTATTCAGGGAAAAACTTTCTAATCTCAATGATAATCAAACTGTATTCCTACGAACAATTGTATGTACTTTTTCTGTTTATTTAAAATTAAAAATTACATAAGCAAGAAAATTGACAACTGGCACATTCTTATCGCCTATTTTATACGAGTCATTTTGAAAATTTACATAATTTTTCTATTTATCACAAGGCATGTTGAAAAAAAAAACAGAAATTCAAACAAAGCAGTAAGTTGTCACACTGTTGTTATTATTGTCATTATGTGAAAGCTTATGGATATTATTCTCGCAGTAGGCGAAACTAACAAAGGTAGTAAAACCGGTTTTTGATAAAATGCCAAGAGGCTTTTTACTGCCACAAAATATTTATAGGCGCCAAACAAAAGACATCTTAAGCAAAAAAATAAAGATATTATTTTTATATACACATATCAGTAGATCATGTGTCTCTGAACTGAATTCCAAAGTCTTTTTTGCTCCATTTTAAATAAGTTTCACTGCAAATAGACTACTTAAAATAGACAAACTTAATCTTGGACACAATTTAAAAAGTTTGTTGTTTACTTTCCATTTAATTAAATTTTTGTTACAGCAATGAATATCCAACCACCATGTTACCCACTTTGACAACTCCTCGAGAAGTTCGTTCCTTCGATTTTATCCCCGTTAATATAATTCGAGAAGACAGTAAAGATGCGTACACCCCTTATGCAGATCGTCAATTTGGGGACCTTAGTGACGTTAGTTTGGTACCAGCAGGAACGAATTCTCGAATCCAAGTGAAAAAGGGACCAAATGGAAAAGATTATGAGTATGAATACGTGTATTATTATTACGACGAAGACGATGAAGGAAAAGCGAGTTCAGTGTCGAATACTCATGATGTGCCCAACAGAACGACACCATCTCCAAGACGAGCAGCATCAAACGGTAACAGAAGTAAATATACCAACGTGGATAGATCCACTACCGTTGAACCTGTTAGCAACGAAGTTATTCCAAATAGAAACAGAGGTAGGCAACTTGCAGAAGCTGATGAAATTACTGAAGAACGCTTGCCTACCAACACTAGATTTCCACCAAGGTATCTATCAGTTTGTTTTGAACATTTAATTTCAATTCAATTATATAAGTAATTAATGATTATTGTTATTCTCTAATGATTAATGTAAATATTAATGATTATTGTTCATATTAGATCCCGTTCCAATCACAATACTGGAACAACAGAGTCTAGTCGAGTGCGTGGTAATCGACCAAGGCCAAGTTTGGAGCTCGTAGACTCTAGCAGTTTTCGTACCCACCAAGAGGGACCAGAATTCCCACAAAACTTGCCAAAAGGACCAGTTAGATTTATCGGTGTAACTCCAAATGAAGATAACGAAGAGAAACCGTCTTCTAAAAATCGGGGAAGGCCTCATAGAGTGCAAGAACCAGCTTCAGTGGAAGAAACAGTTGAGGACCCTCAGCCTATTTTTAGAAGACGACCTGTTTCAAATGCCGATCCTGAGGCATGCGTTAATACCTATAAATAGAATCAAACAATTAATAGAAATAAATTAACAAGGCAGTATTTTTATGTCAGTTCTTGTTTTTATAGAGTCAAGTGGAACTGAATAGAGGTCAGCCACCACGACCGTTGTTAAATGAAGATGACGATGAAGGATCTACAGCACCAGAAGCACCTCACCATATTTCAGGCGAGAAGAAATTACACTCTGCTGAAAAACAAGACACAGAACCATCAGACTTTACCACAACCACAGATAGTCCAACAACCGAGTATCCTTCTGCTATGGACAAAGTGGCTTTAGATCTGTACGCATTCCTTCAGCAAGGTCAGAACAATCTTGTTGACGCAACTGCTGAAGCGGACTCTTCAAGTGATAGTACAACTCAGTCAGATGAAGATACTACGGAATTAATCACTACTACTGAAAGTGGAAGTACCACTGTCATTACAACAGAATCCACAACCAGTACAACAGAACCATCCACAACCAGCACAACTCCTGAACCGACAACATCTGCAACAACTACCACTACTGGCAGAGGAAAGTTTAGACGGCCAGGAGTTCCAGGAGGCGCCATTTCCAGAAATAGGTAAAATGTTCTCCTTTAGGATATCAATTTAAATTTATCTAAATTCAGAAATGTAAACCATCACCTTTATTACAGATTCAAACTTAATGGAAGCACCACATCAACTACGGAATCAACCAGCGCTTCTGTCGAACCAACGCAAAAGGTCAGAGGAAGATTCGGTGGTAATGGCAATAGTGGATTTAAACGACCTCGACCTGGGCCAAAACAACCAGTCGATGAAGAAATTCATAAAGAGAGTTCTGCTTCAGTGAATGCTGAAAAACCAAACGGTACTCGTAATAGATTCAGAGGAACTGGTACCCGAAATGTAGCTGCTACCACTCCAGGACCTTCCTCTACCTCATCCTCTGCGGGCAATTCTGCGACAAATTCTGCAGTGTCTAGACCAACGTTTAACAAGCTGAATATCAATCGTAGACGTGGAAGACCTTCAACAGCGGCTCCAACAGCTAATGAAGAACCCTCGGAAGGAAGTGAACCTGATGCCCATGATGCCACTACGACTCCAAAAACAAGTCCCCGACCAAGGATACCAGGTGTTGCTCCAAGACCAGTTCGACCAGGTGCTAGAGTAAATTTAAGACTTAATAGACCAGGACAGACAACGAGTACAACACTTGCTCCAGAAGCTTCCGAAGTACCTGTTGATGAGCCAGCTAGTGAAGGAACCGAAGAAGAAACTCACGAAGTAAGATACCTTTCTGTTACGTTGATTCAAAAAGATTTTGAAAAGTAGAAAAACTCTGTGCTATCCCATAGTCTTCCAGCATCCTTTAGACTCTTTTAAGATCCTTAAAGTTCTTCTTGAATCTTCTTGAATTTTCAAAAGATTTCTCGAATCTGTTAGTATTCTCTAGAATTTTAGGCTGATCCATCTCTCGGAGTCTTCTTAATCTTCAAACATTTTTTCAACATCTATTTAAATTTTCAAAATATTATAAACTGTATCAGAATCTTATAGTATTCTTAATCATCAAACATTTTTTTAACATCTATTTAAATTTTCAAAATATTGTAAACTATACCAGAATCTTATAGTCTTCTTAATCATCAAACATTTTTTCAACATCTATTTAAATTTTCAAAATATTATAAACTGTTTCAGAATCTTATAAAATCTTCTAAAATATTCTAAAGTTTTCCATAACCCTTTAGAATTTTCTAAAGGCTTCCAGAATTCTTGATAATCTTTAGAATCCTCCAAAATCTGCAAAAGACTTCAAATTTTTTTTTAAATTCTACAAAATCTTCAAAACCTATTTGTAATTTTACACTAGAATTCTTATTCGCATCATTAATTCTTATTCTTATTCTTTATATTCTTCTCCTTATAGTCTTCCAGAATCCTTCAAACTCTTTTAAGATTCTCTAAAATCTTCTTAAATCTTCCATACTTTTGAAAAAAAAATTTAAATCTGTTAGAATTCTCTAGTCTTCCATAACTTTCTAGAATCTTCTAAAGGTATCCAGAATTCTTGAGAATCTTTTAGAATCATCCAAAATCTGCAAAAGACACCCAAAATTTTCTAAAATCCTACAAAACCTTCAAAACTTATTTCAAATTCTACACTATCCCATAATCTTCCAGAATCCTTCAGACTCTTTTAAGATCCTCTAAATTTTTCTTAAATCTTCCATAATTTTGAAAAAAATTCGAATTTATTAGAATTCTCTAGAATTTTAGACTGTTCCATAATCTTCCAGACTCTCTTAGCGTCCTCTTAAACTTCAAATATTTTTTCAATATCTATTTAAATTTTCAAAATATTATAAACTGTTCCAGAATCTTATAAAATCCTCTAAAATATTCTGAAGTCTTCCATAACCTTCTAGAATCTTCTAAAGGTTTCCAGAATTCTTGAGAATCTTTTAGAATCCTTCAAACTCTACAAAAGACTCCAAAAATTTTCTAAAATCCTTTTAAATCTTTAAAACTTACTTGAAATTCTACACCATCCCATAGTCTTCCAAAATCCTTCAGACTCTTTTAAGATTAAATTCTTCTTAAATCTTCCATAATTTCGGAAAAAATTTTAAATCTGTTAGAATTCACTAGAATTTCAGACTGATCCATAATCTCCCATACTCTCTTAGAGTCCTCCTAATCTTCAAACATTTTTTGAACATCTATTTAAATTTTCAAAATATTATAAACTGTTCCAGACTCTTTTAGAGCCTTCTTAGTCTTTAAACATTTTTTCAACATCTATTTAAATTTTCAAAATTTTATAAACTATTCCAGAATCTTATAAAATCCTCTAAAATATTCTGAAGTCTTCCATATCCTTTTAGAATGTTCTAAAGGTTTACAGAATTCTTGAGAATCTTTAGAATTCTCCAAAATCTGCAAAAGACACCTAAAATTTTCTAAAATCTCACAAAACCTTCAAAACTTATTTGAAATTCTACACTATCCCATAGTTTTCGAGAAGCCTCCAGAATCTTTTCAAGATCCTCCAAATTATTCTCAAATCTCCCATAATTAAAAAAAAATTTGAAACTGTTAGAATTCTCTAGAATTT
This sequence comes from Euceroptres primus, assembly GCA_037177015.1. Lineage (NCBI taxonomy): Eukaryota > Metazoa > Arthropoda > Insecta > Hymenoptera > Figitidae > Euceroptres > Euceroptres primus. The sequence goes on along the minus strand of JBAGKK010290065.1, from coordinate 127 downwards.
TAGACTAATCTATAATCTTCCAGACTCTCTTAGAGTCCTTTTAATCTTCAAACATTTTTTCAACATCTATTTAAATTTTTAAAATATTATAAACTGTTCCAGAATCTTATAAAATCCTCTAAAATAT
>JBAGKK010289863.1:0-20283 GCA_037177015.1 Euceroptres primus | reverse complement strand
CACGAGTTTATTACGAATAATATTTTTCCAGTCCTTGTGAATATCGTTATTTAATTTTGTTACAATTAAAAAAATTTTCAATACACTCGAAAAAATTTGACAAAAATTCCCTGACATTTCCAGGTTTTTCCAGGTATGAAAAAATTCCCTGACAATTCCAGGTTTTAAGGGTGAGTAGACATCCTGCATAAGTTCCTACTATTTTTTGGATTTCAGAATCCAAAAATGACAGAGGGGTAGAGAAGCACTTTTTTTCGTTTTAAACATTAATATTTTGTAAAAAAATCTGTTGAGTTTAGTTTTGCTAAAACATCTACCAGATTGTGCATCTTCAGTAAAAAGTATGTTTAAGATGTCAACAACATTTTTCACATTGTTTATAACAAATAATTATGTCCAAATTAAAAAAAAATTTCTACAATGTGAAAATTCTTTTTAATTTAATTTTTCATCGTTAATTAACCATTTTCATCATTTACAGTCAAAAAATTTACATTCATATATAATTCAGTTAATTCATATTATTCCGATTAAAAGTGGTTCGTATGGTCCTGACTGTTTATGTTCAGAGGCACTTAATGATAGCCTCCATTTAACTAAGGCAATGCCCAAAATTTGAGTTAAATCGAGGTTTGAGTGTACTTTTTTTTGAAAATGCACAATCTGTTAGATATTTCAGCAAAATTGAACTCAAGAGATTTTTTCACAAAACATCAATATTTTTAAAAAAGTGCTCCCCACCCCTCTCTCATTTTTGGATTTTGAAATCCAAAAAAAAAAAAAATTTAATACTTTGAACTATCCAATTTGAGAATCCAATAGCGAAAACCCGATCGCGATTTTTTTTTTGCTACAGTGAAAATTCATCATCGCTTTGTCTTCCCTGAAAAACGCACAATGTTAATTAACAAATTCATATCTCGTAAACTATTTGTCATAGGATATTCGCTAAGGACTCATTTTAAAACTTATTTTTACTCTAAAAACAAAGTCATGTACACTTTTTACCTATTTCTTAATCGAAAGTAACAGTATAAGGAAACCTATTGAGAAAATGTTTAAAAAAGTATCCGGAGTAGAAGGTCAATGAATTAAAAAACATGATTTTTTAAAATGGCAACGTTTCGGACTTTGTGTGGTACATTTTCAAGCTTGTTGAAAAATTTTTTATTATAATAAATTTACAAAAAAAATAGATAAAAACACATATTTGATGATAAAATGTTAAATGTAAGTTAATGTATGTTAAATATTAAATAATAAAATGTCAACTAAAGGTCAAAACTTAAGAAAGAGATGTATTGAGAAAATGTTGTGATTTCACGTTTTTCGTTAGTAACAAAAAATTGATTACGAATTCAGCCTCGAACTTTTCAGGGCTTCAAAAAGATGTCCACCCAAACATTTTAAGCCAAAATTCTTCATGCTGCTATTTGTTCTAGCAAAAATCCTAATTTGACTGTACTATGAACCAAATCCAAGCGGGACACAGTGGGGCAAAAAAACTTCCGTGAATAAATTGATTTTCAGAAGACAATTGTTATCCAAATTGAACGTTTTTGTGAAAAATGAAACCTAATAAAATTCCGCATCGAACTGTCATGGCGGATTTTTGGAATTTAAACAATTTTTTTTTATTTAATAATTTAATGCGGAATTTTATTAGGTTTCATTTATTTAAAAAAAAGTTCAATTCGGATAACAATTGTCTTCTGAAAATCAATTTGTCCACGGACGCTTTTTTTGCCCCACTGTGCGGGGGCAGCCCAACCATGCTTATCCGGCTAATGTCTGTTTCTACAAAGATTCGAGAAACGAGAAAAATTATTGGGGAACTCTTCTTTGTTTCTGACATGAAAAGTGAGTTTAAATGCCTGTTCGATTAAGAGAGGTTCGATATAAACTCATTTCAGAGCGACCTCTATAGCCTCAACTATAATAATCCCGAACTATACGCGGATTCACACCACATAATAATACGACAGTACCACGGTATAAGGCTAGTGTGCGAACGTTGAAGCAAAATGGGAGTCCCATTATATCTATATCGAGTTATAATAGCCCTCGTGTTAAATCGCATGAGAGGCAAATCGCTCGGAACTAACATCAAATCCCACCCTTATACATAGCAGCCAAGCCCTTCTCATATCCCACCCCTTTCGTCTTTAAAGGTACCCCTCATATTTACGAGGGGAATAAAGCTTTTCAGCCGGAATTTCATGCGGTGTTAGATCAATTTTCATTTAAGAATTCTAAGGAATAAGGATGATTTAATATCCATCTCCCTCATGCTAACCACCTAATAAATTCCAAGATTCAATAAAACTATAGTAATTAAGCTCATCGAGAAACTTCCTAAGAAACTAATAGCTATTTGATTTATTGAAAATGTGGCATAGATTAGTATTGAATTGATTATTTTTGAATGTATATAATTTTTACATTTTTAAAAATTATTTTTAAATGGCGATTAGTAATTCACAGAACATATCTTTTTCATATCTTTCCGTTGGAATTATTTCCATTTCATTTTGCGTGCAGAGCAATGCAATTTAAATTATACATTAAAAGAGATGATGTATTTCCCATTTCTGCATAAAATTGTTGCAATGACTGTTTAATGAATGTATTATTTAACGGTTAATAAATTAATTAATTAGTTACTTCACGTTTTAGGAGTCTCGTTTTCTCCAGTTTCCCCTATTTTAATTTCTTCCCCCTGCATTACTGGAGTTTTTGTCTCGCAATAATTATTTAACGACATCCAATAAAATTACCAAACTATTAGAAGTAATTAGATTCGGGGCAGAGTAAATTGAATAGCTCTCACCGAGGGAGCTATTTAAGCTCTTATCTACCTTCGAAGGAATGAAGTTGGGCGCGGGTGAAGGCAGAGATAATTACCAACGAATCCAACGACTATTTCCTAGTTTATGGCTGTCGATCGGAATATTATTTCACGACGAGAATAATGTTTGGCGCCCTCTCTCCGACGAGTCGGAGAATTCCAAGGGGTGAGATTTTGTGAAGGTGGAAGCAGAGAAAGGTAGAAGGAAAGGAGCCTTAATATGAAGGGTGTGAAATTGATCCTCAATGGAGGGTTGCGATTTACCTTTCAGAGAATTTCATTCAATCTTTGACTTAACAAGATTTCTGCTGATCTTGTTTGTCGGAATAGTAGGGTACAAACTCTAGTCGCATCAAATACCCATTTCAGTGAACTCAAACAAAAATCTCAATCTTGGGAATTTAAACCTTTTTGAAGGGGGCGCTTTTTACAAGATTTTACCAATTTTATGGAAGAATAAAATTGAAAAATGTTTTCAGAATATATCTTTAGCTATTGAAACAAAAATTTTACCATACAGTGTGACGGTTGGAAGTAATTATTCACCGTTCCATTCTTTTCAGTATTACAAGTAAATAACGAAATGATGGATTCGACCCATGGCACTATTTCCCGCCTGAGTGTGGAAAAATGCGGACTCTCATTATCTCAAGAACATGACTGATTTGCGATTATCTGGTAATATGGTGGAAAAGAGGGAACCCGCACTCTTTCAGGTGATAGCAGAGAAGAAGGTCTCAGAACCTATTTTAACTTGAAACCGTCCGGTTGTATATACTGCCGTCCTGATTTAAAAAGTGGGTATCTACATTTGAAGTCGAACCGAAAAATTATACAAAACTCATTTGTACTTGGTTTGTCCAATGTATGCTATTTTTTTATATGGAAACAACTGTTTTAGACCAATTCGGACATGGTCTTTTCATTAGTACAAAAAATTGCAAATTTTTATTGTCACTCTCTCAAACGTGAAATCTCCGAAAAACTCCGTTCAAAAGCCGTATCTACGCAGATACGGTATTTAAACAGGATGGAGGCGCTGAGAACGCCGAGTTTCCTTGGGAAGAACGAGGCTATCTACAAATTTTTAATTCAATAAATTAATAAAAGGGAATATGGGATACGACCTTCACGTATCATTTTTAGATTAATTGATTGAATCTCTAATCAATTAAAAAGTCGAATGTGGTTATTTAAGAAGCAATGATTTCTTTATTGTTATTATAATAGAGGTAGTTAAAAATTATTATACCGACAGAAAAAAGTAATCAAACGACTAGTAAAACAATGAAAATTCGAAACTAAATTCAAAAACAAACATTCAAGTTAATCTTTTAAATATGCACTTGAATCTATTATTCAATCTTCCCCGTTACTAACAGCAAGATCAGGAACGTCGTCTTCATCCATGCCGCCATTTCAAACTTTTAAGTAAATAACAATATCAATTTGTTTGTATCAACAGTTACTCATCAATTGTTTCGAAAAAATCATCAATTATAAAAAGTTGAATTAATGATGAAGCGTTTACACACGTTTTTACGATTTTTTGAGATTATGTCGAGTGAAAAATGCACAATTTTTGGCGGGATCGAAAATAGCGATTAATCGATATGTTGGGTCGGTAATTATCGATTTTTTTAAATTGACACATTGTTCAAAATTAAAAATTTCGTAATCCGTACACTTTTTTAAAATATGTATCCTACAAAAATTTAAATAAATTTTTAACGGATTCAAACTTTAGAATGAAAATTTTTACGGATTAATGTTTTAAAAGTCAATAAATTTTACTTTATATTGTTAAATAATACTTAGTATTTATTGAAAATAGAATGTTTTTCATTTCTCAAGGTACACCAGGTATAAATCAATCATATTGGATTAACATTACATATTTTCTTGAATCAATAACCTCGAATCCTCCTTAGAACACAAGTGAAATAATTATTTGTAAAGTTTAATTTTAAAATCACAGCAATTTTTTCTACTTTTAAATATTTTAATATGCACAATAAATTTTATTTACACCTGAGTTAACGAAAAAGTTTATTTGAGATTATTTAATGACACGCATATAACTTAGATCATTATAAAATGTCAAAACCGAGATTGCTCGGTTCTATCATCTGATATTGCTCGGAATCCGAGAAGAGCGTTATTCCGAGCATCTAGCGATATGACAACTCGGATTTCCAACCGAGAACAAATGAAAAATCACTCGTTTCCCGGATCGAATCGCTCGAATGCATCATTAAACGTGACCTTATTATCTTAATCATTATTTATAATTTTTAATTAATTTTTGCATATTTAGATTTGTCTTTTGACGATGAATCCAACGATATAAAAAACTCATTTTAGTTGAAAAATGTAGATACCCACTTTTTAAATCAGGGCAGCAGTATACGGATGCGGACGCGTATCCGTGACGAGAATCTCCATACCACAATCTCTGGAATTCCGTCTAACTTTGACTGATTATTTTACATTTTATTTTCTGTGATAATCCCTGGAAGATACTTCCTTGACTTTTCGAGACGATTTAGTGTCAACTGATGAGCTATAGCTATTTTTTGAGAGACTTAATATCATCCATTCTAACACTCGTGGACACTCTTGGTGATTTCTTGAATCCATTGGCCAAAATCCCCATTTATTTGTGGAAAGATCAATTCAACATCATCTCCAGGCCGGATTCGCATTGGTCGTCAAGTCAGCGTCATCGAAACTTTGTGAGTTTATTTTATGTGTGCTTTGTATTCCGTTGACTTCGATATCTTTTCGTTATTTATAAATTTATTTCTATCACACATTCTCTAAGACTTTGTTCAGGTGCAATCGATTCCTTTTCTGATCGTCCTGTTAAATATTTTAAAAAACATTTCTATCGTATGCGTATTTGGATAGGTCATGCTTATTTTATGAGAGTTGGCGTAATTCGTTTTATGTTAAATCATTGATCTTTAATTTCGTTTTGTAAATTTTGTATGATTAATCATTCATCATTCATGTCCGGCAAGCGATTGGTGGTTTATTTTAATTAATAAGTATAGTTGATGATGATTATTGTATCTAATTCCTGCGTTTCATTTTCATCTTAATTGTTTGAATTGGTTTTTATATCTTTGTTTTGAGTGAGAGTCTAAGTTTGTGGAGGTCTATGATTTATCATGAATGACGCATCGATTGGTAATGAATGGAGCACTTCATTGTTGGGCAATATAAGTTTTTGAATTCTATTTACTCAATTTTTGTTTGAATGAATGAATGAATGAATTAAATGAAATGAAATGAATGAATGAAAGGAATGAATGAAATGAATAAATGAATGGAATGAATGAATGAATGAATGAATGAATAAAATGAATGAATGAATTCTATTTACTGAATTTATTTTAAAAATCAAAATTATAAACTCATTCTATATGTGACGTAGAACGAAGAAACCAGCCTTACGACCGAAAATGAGTTTACGAGAAAAAGCAGATCAAAGTGAACGAAAGATGAAGAAAGACAAAAGGGCGCTCGTACAACTTTGAACTCCAGAAAATTCAATTTTTATCGTGGAGCAATGGAGACTTTTTTATTCGATGGGGGAAATCTTCATTATTCAGAATCAATAAAATCCTGAAAATCGATTTTTCGGTCGTAAGGCTGGTTTCTTCGTTCCACGTCACACATTTTTTCTCAAAATGTGGAGATTCGTGTAATGAATCGTTACAACAGTCAGAAAAATATTGGTTTGAATCAAATGTTTTGATTAATTCACTTAACCTGACATGGTTTTTGAATTCAGCCAAATGATTTTGTTCAAAGAATGTTCAATGAATTCAACTTTTTTCTTAGTGTATTCCCAAGTAAATTGCAAACGCTGATGTAACATAACGAATAAGTGATAAGTTGGGAAGTCAGTAAGTCTGAGGTAAGCAAGATACTCAGACCACTAGAAATTTTAATCACAGAAGGTGAGTGAAGAGGAAGCAGTGCAACGTAACCCGAGGGAGTTGAAACAAACTCTCGAACGCAAAACATACACACACGGCTAGAGTATTGACAAAACAAAACGTGATTGGTCAGAGTTAGCCCTGTATGCATCTCGGTGTGTTGCGGTGCGACAATCAAAGCATGGTACGTGGGTACAAAGCGACATCAAAGCGTCAGCTCTTGACTCGTTTTCGGCCCCTTTGCCCTTTCCTATGCCGTTTCATTCACTTTCGCACACATACCATACACAAAAGATAGCCTAGACAGGTTCAAAAAGCCACACTTGGAATCAGAATTCTGGCCCTTGGAGCTTAGATCGTCTGGCTTCGAATCCTCAAAGTACTCAGAAATGATTTTCCAAATTTTCCATTAACAACTGTTCAGTAGTCTCAACAAAATTATTCAGTAATCCCTTCAAAGTTCCCCTAAAAACTCCCTTTGATCCACAAATGATTTTAACAAAGAGTGACCGCAAAAATTGCCCGTTTTGGGATCCACGATTTTGGAACTGAATTGTATGCCAAACAATATCTTATGATGAGACATTAAGGATATGTGATACATAATGATGTCACGAATTACCGATCGATTTTTTATTTATATTCAGCGGGTTTATTAAAAGAGAAATGCAAATATAATGCTGAAATTTGAGAAAAAATAAAGAATATATCAAGGAATCGGTGTCTGGTGCTTTTCAATTTTTATTTTGAAAAAAAATTATTTTTGAAAAATTATTTTTTTCAAAATAAAAATTAAAACGTACCAGACATCGATGCCTAAATATATTCTTTATTATTTTGAAAAATTTCAGCATCATATTTGCATTTCTCTCTTAATAAACCAGCTGAATGTAAATAAAAAAATCGGCCGGTAATTCGTGACGTAATTATTTATTTCAAACCTTTAATCACGGAAAATTTTTAACTTGAGGGGACAGTTGGTTTCAAAGATATGAGGAGTCAAAGGTCATTAAAGAATTATCCTATATGCTTCAAAGCACGATTTTTATGCCACTTTTACAACTCAAAAATTTTGAGTTATAAAAGTGGCATAAAAATCTGCTTTTGTGATTTTGAGTCAAAATCACTTACCCTAGGGTTTTTTGGGTCGCTGATAACGAATCTGAAATCATTTTCAAAATTCAAAATGGCTGATCCAATATGGCGAACCAAAATGCAACATTCAAAAAAATGCTTGGATTTGTATGAAATTTAGTGTCTGAAGGTTTTTGAGGTCGCTGAATCCAAATGTGAACTTAGAATTTCAAAATTCAAAACGGCGGATCGAAAATTTAAGAATAGATGGGTTTTTATAAAAATGGGAATGTTAAGGTTATTCAAGGCGCTGAATCCAAATCTGATAACAGATTTTCAAAATTCGAAAAGGCGGATCCAATAAGGCGTACAAAAAATTAAAAAATGGTTGGATTTTTATAAAAATAGGTGTTTTAAACTTCTCGGGGACACTGAATTCAAATTTTTGAACTTTCAAGTTTAATCCGCAATTTTCAATTTTGAAATTCTGTTCTCAAATCTGAATTCAGCATCCTAAAAAACTTTAAGATACATATTCGAATAAAAATCTAATCATTTTGAAACTTTTGATCCGCCATATTGGATTCAATATTTTGAATTTTGAAAATCTGAGGTGAAATTCGGAATTAGCGACCTCAGAAACCTTAAGATAGTCAGTTCCATACAAATCCATGCATTTTTTTGAATTTGAATTTTGGGCCGTCATATTGGATCAGCCATTTTAAATTTTGAAATTCTGTTACCAGACTTGGATTGACCGACGCCAAAAACCGCAAGATACCAATTTTTATAAAAATTCAAGCATTTTTAAATTTTTGAGCCGCTACACAGTGTAGCCAAAAACACTTTTGTGGACAAAAGTTTGCTTATAAACCAATTTTCAATGGATTTTTATGACTTTTTTATAAAATGACCGTTAGGCTTCCAGGTGTAACGAGTCGTTGGAAAAAATTCACTTTGGCCAAACAAAATTTTTTATTTAACAACAAAATAAGCAATATTTTTTCCCTAACTTTTCAGATGTACCTTTTTTTTTAAGATCTTCAAATTGGCCAAAGAAGAGCTTCAGTCAGTGTAATAACTATCTAGCAATAATTTCCAGTAGGTTAGAGTAAGAAAAAAATTGTTTATAATGTTTTAAACAAATTAATGAACAAAAGTCACAAAGTATATGAACAAGTTCATATATAATGACCTTAGTTTTTTAGTTCATTCCACAAAAAATTAATATTAATCATGGAAAAATGGTCAAACTGTGAATTTGTTTATAAATATTGTTTAAATAATTAACATTTCTTGCTAATTGGACAAATATTACAAGAAAGAGTCTTTGGTAAGACATTTCTAATTAAATCCACGACACAAAAATAAGCCTATTCACGCAAAAGTGGCCAAAATGTACATTTATTTACAAACATTGTTTAAATATTTCACTGTTCTTGACCATTGTGAAAGTGTTATAGCAAAGAGTCATTAGCAATACATTTTTAGTTAATTTCGCTAAGAAAATGGAGTCTATTCTCGGGAAAATGGTCAAAATGTGCATTTATTTATAAAAATTGTTTAAATAATTAATATTTTTCATGAATTTGAACAAAATTACAGCTAGGAGTCACTGGTAATACATTTTTAGTTGGTTTTACAAAAAAATTGGGCCTATTCGTGGAATAATATTCAAAATGTGAATTTGTTTTTAGTGTTTAAATAATTAACAGTTGTTAATTTGCAAAAAATGGCAGCAACGAGTTTTTCGCAAAAGTTTTTTGGTTGATTCTGTAAAAAAATTGAGTCTATTCCTTGTGACATACGAAAACTGTGTATTTGGTTATAAAAATTGTTTAAATAATGGTCAAACAGCAGCTATTTTTAACTAATCGCAATTAGACATTAATTTCTTTCATATGTTATATCATAACTAGGAATTTTAAACAACTAATCTATGGTAATTACGATAAAATGGCGTTTGTTCATTAATTTGTTTGAAACATTACAAACAAGATTTTTTCTTACTCTAACCTACTGGAAATTATTGCTAGATAGTTATTACACTGACTTAAGCTCTTCTTTGGTCAATTGAAGATCTTAAAAAAAGGTACATCTTAAAAGTTAGGGATAAAATATTGTTTATTTTGTTGTTAAATAAAAAATTTTTGTTCGGTCAAAGTGAATTTTTCTGCACCGAGTCGCTATACCTAGAAGATTTATGGTCATTTAAAAAAAAAACATCAAAATCCACTGAAAATTGGTTTGTAGACAAACTTTCGTCCACAAAAAGTGCTTTTGGCTACACAATGCGCCATATTGGATCCACCATTTTGAATTTTGAAAATCTGACATGACATTTCGTTTCAGCAAACCAAAAAATCACAGAATAGGTAATCTTGGGCCATTCAAATAGATACCGTGATAATTAAAATATTTTTCAGATGCTGAAAGCATTTTGAATTTTGAAAATCTGACTTAAAATTCGTTTTAGCAACCCAAAAAACTCCAGAGTAGGAAATTTTGAGCCGCCAAACTAGGTTTCGTGATAATTAAAATATATTTTTTAGATGTGGTTCGCGATATTGGATCAGCCATTTTGAATGTGGAAAATCTGACTTCAAATTTGTTATCAGCGAAACCAAAAAATCTAAGGGTAAGTGATTTTGAGTCATAAAATTGGCATAAAAGTCGTGCTTCAAAGCACATAAGGTAATTCATTAATGACCTTTGATCCCTTATATCTATATCTCTGAAAGTCTCATTATAAGGTATTGTTTGGTAATCGATTCAGTTCCAAAATTGGGAAAATAATCAGTTTCATACGGTTTGAACACAGAAAATTTTCATCTTAAGTCCATTTAGGTGGAAAAATTCTATAGAATTAAAGTAAAACGGATTCTACATCATCCTGACATGAATTCTTCTTCATTCTTCCTTTCATTCATTCTCGTCTGAATAAAATCCTGTCATGAATTCTAGGCCTAATTCTATACAATCTTGACATGAATTATATATAATAATGAATGATACATTATCCTGACATAATTATATAACTCTATGCGATCCTCACGAGGATTCTAATCAAAATTACAGTAAACACCGGAGTCTAGAATTTTCATGAAAATTCTATACAATTTGGACTAGAATCCTCATTATAATTCTATAGAATTAGAACTGAAATTCATGTCAGGATTGTACAGAATTTGGACTAGAATTCATGTCAGGATTATATAAAATCCATTCTACTTAAATTCTATAGAAATTTTTCACTTGCAGTTGATACAAAAATTAATCTTTGATGCGAGAGTTAGTTTAAAAACTTTAAAATGAGACTATTTTCTGCTCATATTATAAAATTCACCAACGTTACAGCATCCGATAATTTGATCGGTAGACCGAACAGACTTGCCATTTCGTTTGGCAGAAAGTACATCTCGCTAAATCAAGTTCAGAGAATGTGGTTAAGCGCAACTCTCGACCAGCTCGACTAGGAGTAGCCATAAATTGCGCACCATCGTTGAGGGTGTGGGTGCAAGGAACCACACCGCATTTTCGCAGGAACGAAAATACGCCATGTCGATAAGTCCGACCGCATTACGTCGGCTATGCGGCCAAATAATTATTGGAGAAAATCCGACAATTCTGCTGTCCAGTAGAAGAACGTAAAATCCTAATCTAAAAGAATCTATAAAATCCTACTATAAAATTGAAGCTGAATGTAGACATAAAGAAACTCTGTTGACATTGAATCGTCCCAATATCTTTTTTCGGAATTTTCTTTGATAAAAATGCCGTTGAATTAAAAAATACATTAAAAGAATATACTCTGAGGGACTACAGGTTCCCATTTTTCTTTCTGAAGTAGGAGAATAGGGAATTTTTTTCCACAAAAATAGGAAAACGTGGAAATTCGCACAAACGTATAATTTTTGAAGAAAGATAAAATTATACAAAAAGGAAAAGAAGATTCTTAAAGATTCTAGAAAAATTTTAAATAGGAAAAATAGGAAATTCGCACAAACGTACAACTTTTGAAGGAAAATAAAATTATACAAAAAGAAAAATAAGATTCTTCAAGATCCTAGAAAAATCTAAAAAATTGTACTCTATTCTCAAGAATTTTAGCATATTTTTGGGGGGATTTTTGAAGACCCTAGCCTACTAGAGGATTCTGGAATATTTGAATAGAATCAGGAAGTTTTTGAAGACATATAATTCTATAGGTAATTTTGAAAAAAAAAATTGTTAAAGCTTTTAAAAATAGTGTACTATACGGGACCAAGAAAAACATACGAGATAAATAAGGAACTGACTGTGAATCCTGTATTCATGAAAAAAATCTTAAGGGCATTCCCTCAACATGGGCGGTTGACGAACATACAGATTACAGCTATAAATATGAATTGTTTGGTCTAATTTCATTACCATATAATCTAAAGGTAATTTTGTCGGTCCGTACAGAACCCTTTTCCGAAAAACTTTCGTTGCTTGTTTAAAAAAGCTGAAAACTTTGCATGCTCCTAGCATGCGGCAACCGCATGTATGCACGTTGTAGCCAGTTTTGATGAGCGAACAGCTAAATAGACTCCCTTCTTTTTGGAATCGAGCGAGTAGAAGGGAGCGTCTGGTAAAGAAGTTTGTGATATTAGCCGAATTTCTATAGAATGCAGTTTTCTGCAAGGACATTGCATTGAATGAAACAAAACTTTTCTCTGGGTGAACGAGAAAAATCCTACAAATTCAAAAATAACTAATGAACTCAAATAAATAAAGAATAAATAATACAAAATAAATAACTAATATCTGAAAAATTGGAGAGGCTTGTTTATAAAATTCGTTAACAAAATATTATTTACTACATGTTTTCAACCAAAGGCTTTGGTTTCTTTGAAACAATCGAGTTTGGTCAACGTAAAATATATTGGATTAATTTAAGAGAAATGCATGTCATTAAATAATTTTCTTTAATGAACAAAATTGTCCTTCTGAATTATTAGCAAATAAATAGAAGCAGCAGAGGAATGTTAATATACATAGTAGCTAATATACATAATAGCAATAATTTAAAAGAAATGTAATAGAAAAGCGTTTAAAATGTTTTCTCAGCCATGACTAAGTTATTGATAACAGTTTTTTCACAAATCATTTTAATTTACTAAAAAGTAAATGTCTAAAGTAAAAGTCTGAATTAGATGAAGTCAACATTTTTTTGCTTTGATTTTCGTCATTGTTTCTAATAAGTTTTATAAAAATGTAGATTATTTGAATTTACACAGAAAAAACGAAGGACAAAATTTACCTCGATTCCGGGGTAAAAATTACCTGCCACAAAAATTAACTTCGCAGGATGAATTTTATCTAATTATCGCTTAAATTTTCTTTTGTTTTTCCATGAAAACGCATGGGCAATTCTTTTGTTGGTTACGTTACAGTTTCACACAGATTTTTCAAAATAACTTTTGTTGTTTATTTTTTTGGATGTTCGAGTTTCAGTTTATTCAAAGGCACTAAAAAGAACCCTTCAAAATGAGCATTCAACTGAAAAAGAATTTTCAATTGAAGCCGAGAAATTACAATTTCAAGAGCGTTGGAACGTTACACGTTTTCGCCGAAAACATGTAACGTTCCAACGCTTTTGAAATCGCAATTTCTCGGCTTCTATTGAAAATTATTTTTCAGTTAAATGCTCGCTTTGAAGTTTTTTAGTGCCTTTGAATAAACTAAAACCAGAATATCTAAAAAAATAACCAAAAGAAGTTATTTCGAGAAATGTGTGTTGAACTGTAACATAACCAACAAAAGAATTGCCCACATGTATTTTGAATAAAGTGAAGTTGTCTGAATAAAAATGTATCTCTCTAAGAAATTACCTGCAACAAATTTTATCCTTAGTTTTTTCTGTGTATTGAAGCCTCTAAATATTTGATTTGAGGTTTCGATTAACAATCAGTTTATGTGTTATATTAACAAATTTAAAATTGTTCCTAAGTTTCAATTAACTCATATAAGTATTGAAAACCTTTTAGCGTTTCACTTTTGATTTGGTCCACTCCAAATTGGTTTGTTTGATATTAATTAGAAGAACTTCAAAAACTATTGTCTCTTTTGACCTTCATTGATTTCAATAGATTACTTATACGGTTTTTCTAAATTTTTGCCAATAAACTGTTACACTAATGGTGAATGAGATAATGCATCTGAGAAGTTTTAAAAAAAACGCATCGTTTCTGTACTATGTCCTACAGGCAGCACTTATATACCCTCATTTCACTCTTCGCAATGTCCTTGTAGAAAACTGAGATCTCGAGAAATTCGGGTAATACCTGGAACTTCCTTACCAGACGCTCCCTTCTACTCGTTCTATTCCAAAAAGAAGGGAGCCTACTTAGCTGTGCGCTCATCAAAACTGGCTTAAACGAGTATACATGCGGTTGCCGCATGCCAGGAGCATGCAAAGTTTTCAGCTTTTTTAAACAAACAACCAAAGTTTTCCGGAAAAGGGTTCTGTACGGGCCGACAAAATTACCTTTAGATTACGCGATAAAAAAATTAGACCAAACAATTCATATTTATAGTTGTAATCTGTATGTTCGTCAACCGCCCATGTTGAGGGATGCCCTTAAGAATTCATCACGCAAAAGAGGGACTCGAAAGATTACTTTTATTTTCAAGAGGTTGCAAGCTTGGAAAGGATTCCCTAATGATCATCAGGTTAAACTTTTTGTGCTGCATCAGCATGAAAAATCTCTTCACACGTTAGCGTCAAGGTCACGTCGACGTTGCAAGATTTTAATGGTACCCAAGTTGAATCGCTAACACTCGAGTTTCGGTGAAATCACAGGCGCACAGAAAACTAGGTGAGCTTTGTCGAAGCCCCGGAGAATCGAAATGTAACCTACAAAGCGGTGAGCGGTTTCTACGAGAGGGCAGACAGGAAATTACGTCTCCGGACATCCGCTGGAGCACTCCGTGGAACGGTCCGGGACAGAGGCGACGACGCTCTTGACTCGGGTAGTTAGAGGTCAGAGGTCAAAAGGGAGAACGACTTCCGCATTTGCAAGCGACATGCTTTCAAAAGAAGCAATCCGTGGCATAGCGCGTTGAATAATAAAAAAAGAAATTCTCACACTAAAGAAGTTTTCATTTTTCGAGTGACAGAAACTCTTATACGTATAACAGAATCTTATCAAATTTTGATCCTTTCAGAATTTCTCTTTCACCGAAATATATCTAGAGAAGCGTTATCGAAAATCCATAAATAAGCCGTGTAAAGGAAAAATCACCTTACTCCACTTTTCCATGAAATTCAGTGTTCTTCAACGAAAGCAGTACTTGAAAATAGATTGATTAGATCATACATAAATGATAAGGTCAGAATGATTAATAACATACTACACTGACGTTAGATCGCAATCATAAATAAATGTCGAATGGATCCCGATCGAATAGACTCATGATGAGAGTTCTTATCAGATTTGACTGAATCAGAAAAGTCGGGAAGAGTAAATCGTTCGCTAGACTTTTTGTCAAAGTTCACAATACATGAACTCTTGTTAGATTGTTAATGTCGATTGAAGATGTCGTTTTCTCTCCAGATTTCAATCAGATTGTTTTAAAATTCATTTCGTTTCGGAAACAAAGTTTAAAAGATTGTGAAATGTGTTTGATACACTCCATCAGTCATGAAAGAATTTTAAAGCAAAATATTTTCCTGATAAAAAGTGTTAGTAAAAATTCAGAGGGAAATATTTTCCCCTTTCTTTCCCGTTTACAACTTATACGTAAGAATGCGTAAATATGTTTTTCTCAACATTGAAGGTACGAGAGGAATTCAATTTTAGAATCGTGAAGTAGCTTTTGTACGGAAAAAAATGTTACGTTTTATATTAAATATTTCTTACTCTCTTACAAAAATATTTCCTGCTCTGAATTGAATTATTATTAAAATTTATAAAATTATAAAATTTATAAAATAGAATATTTTGCTTTTCTGTAGAAATACACTAATTTTCTTGATTCCGGAAAATCAATTTCATGCATTGGTTGAAAAACTAATCAAAAAGTTAGTCCTACCAAACTTAACTTTTGAGTTTACGTTTCAGTACTGAAAGATTCTCAAATGCTGTCACGTTCAATCGAGTCAAGTCTGGTTGAACTTTGTAATAGAAACTTTTTTATGGTTTCGTAGAAACTAAGGATTTAACTTTTCAGTCTCCAACAGTAATAAGGCTTGATCACCTTGATGTAAAACTTCACTATGAATTTAAATCAATCCACAAATTCGGTACTTGCACAATGTGAAAGTACCGAAAGTACCGCACTTAAAAGAATGAGGGCAAAAGTGATATTTTGTGGAATTATCTTTCGCTGAAGAAAGATATTCTTCAAACACATACGCAAAATTGAAGATACCTTTTATCTGGCATACTTCGCGAAGGATTTTAAGCATCACAGCTCCAACAATCGAGACATTCAAGCCTCTAAACGCTTCCGGACAAAAGCAAGCACGTCACATCGAAAATGTTCTACTCACCTTGGATTTCCACGGAGTGCGGCATGGTGCAGAGCGTTGAAGCCATTGTTGTTTGTGAGGGTGATGTCTGCTGCATGGTCCAACAACAGAGCCAGCATGTCATCTCGTTTCTTCGAGATTGCGTCGTGCAACGGAGTGTCTCCTTCAGAGTCCTGTGGAGAAGAAGGATTTTTCTCTTTAAAACACTTTCTTCCATCTTTCGTGACATTTTCTCTAACAAGGAAAAGGAGACTGAACAATGGATTCAAGATAAACATACAGTTTTTCATTTATGATGGAATTAAGTTAGGAAATAGTTCAATAAAAAGAATAACACATATCACTTCATTCCAGAATAGATCGTCTGATAGCCGTTGGAACCTATTTTCAAAAAAAAATGTTAACGATATATGTGACGTGGAACGAAGAAACCAGTCTTACGACCGAAAAATAGATTTTCAGGTTTTTATTGATTCTGAATAATGAAGATTTCCCCTACCGAATAAAAAAATCCCCATTGCTCCATGATCAAAATTTAATTTTCTGGAACTCAAAGTTGTACGAGGGCCTCTTCGTCTTATTTCATATTCCTTTCACTTTGATCCGCTTTTTCTCGTAAACTCATTTTCGGTCGTAAAGCTGGTTTCTTCGTTCCATGTCACATATATTGTTTCTGGGTATTATTAGGATTAAATTTTCCTATTTCGACTGCCCCGAAGAAAACTGTCTTAACAAAGATTTCCGATTACAGAGTGTATCAACTATATTCTACTTCGCTAGAGTGTCGTATCTCTGTGTATTAGTAAATGGAGATACGACACTCTAGCGAAGTAGAATATAGTTGATACACTCTGTAATCGGAAATCTTTGTTAAGACAATTTTCTTCGGGGCAGTCGATTTATATAAACTGATATCTTGTACTTTTCACAAAAATTGTTTTTGAATGCTGATGAGTTGGATTAAAATGGCGCATGCACTATATTACAAAATTCTCTTTATTTAAGTCAATATACAAAGTAATTTAAACATTTAAAAAAGATATTGCGTCTCAAGAATGATATTTTCATGAAATACCAATATCTTTTTATTTAAATATTTTTTCAATATTAAAAAAGGGTTTAAAATAGACCAAAAAAAAAACACGAAATTTTGGCATATTTAACCGTGGATTTCTCCCGTATTACTACTTCGAATATATTAAATTTATTTTTATATAAAAGTTATATCCCTAAAATTAATAAATTAAGGAGGAATCGGAAATGACAGAAAATTTTGAAAATTTGAGAAATGTCTTTTGATGAGAAAGTCTTTTAATTTAATAAAACTGCACACAAAAGTTCAGAGTTTTTTACTGAATAGTTTAGTAATTGATAATTTATTAATTTAAGACGGTCTCTTATGGAGAAACAGTATCCACTAACTTTGATAATAGAAAAACTAATAGAAATAAATAACAGGATTTTTTGGAAAAAATATATTATCAAAATAAAGAATTAAACTATAGATTCTGATGAATTCAACATACACTTACTAGCTAATTATTGAGGAATCAATTAATTTAATGAAGAAAATGTCTGTTTTTGTGAGATACAGAGGGGAAACGTGGCAATGCTGTAAACAGCTGTAAAGAATACAGTTGCTTTTTTGTCGGTAAATGTAGGCAAAACCTGTAATACCGTTGTGTCTCAGCCAATCACAGAATTTTCAGCTGTTCTCTTAGCTGATCGACAATGCTACCAACGCTTGAAAAAAATAAGAACCAAGCTGCGGTGTTGCTATGTTAGTTAGCCAATTTTAAAAATGAAAAATTTAATTATTGTCACCGATAAAATTCAAACGATGAAATAATTTAATATATAGCGGCTTCTTAAATGCTTTGGGATTATATTTACTCCATATTAATCGCATATAAATCGCAATTTAAACTTTAGTTACTTCTTTGCTTTCAGGTGAAGTATTCGTACACTCAATATAAAAAATTCTAAGTTCTGTTACCGAAAAACGTCAATTTTTACGTTAAATATTATTTTAAATCGAAAATCATTCTTTTAAAGTACCAATTACTTATGATTCTGGAAATTTTTCACATTAAACATACACTACATTAACTACATTAGTAAATATGGATTTCCACTAAACAGAATTAACTTTTTGCCCGATTCGAAGTCTAATTCCTCCTTAATGCAGATCTTTAAAGAATTACGCACCTTTAAGCTCAAAACTGGGTCTTGAAAATTCAAACTTCATTCAAATGTGCCTTTTTTTTCTTTTCATATTTCCTAAGTAGGAAAATTAAAACAACTCAAACTTACAGAATATGACATGTATTGTTGATATGTACATCTCCAATGCGAAAATTTGATGGGATCTTGCTTAGTTATCAATTTATTCTATTTTAAAAATCATGCAAGGTTAATCTCATTTTAACCTGCACGATACGTACATACAACAGAACTGAAGTTATCCTATTAAATTAGGTTGTTCTCTTTTTAATTCAAAAATATTATGTTTACGTATCGTGTAGCTTAAAATGGGGTTAACCTTGCAAAATTTTTAAAGTGAAATAAATTGATAACCAAGCAAGGTCCCATCAAATTTTTGCATTGAAGGTGTACATATTGACAATACACGTAATATTCTATAAGTTTAAGCTGCTTTAATTTTTCTGCTTAGGAGATATGATAAGAAAACGGCACATTTGAACGAAATTTAAATTTTCAAGATCCAGTTTTGAGCTTAAAGGTGCGTAATTCTTTAACGATCTGCATTAATTTATTAATTTTAGGGATATAACTTTTACATAAAAGTAATAAAAATATATTCGAAATAGTAATATGGGAGAAATTCGCGGTTAAATATGCCAAAATATGGTGCCTTTTTGGTTTCTTTTAAACACTTGTTTAATACTGAAAAAAATATTTAAATAAAAAAATACTGGTATCTCATGAAAATATCATTCTTGAGTTGTAAGGAGGGGCTATTCACTGGGCAATCGATTGCCGTAAATTCCTCTGATTTCCATCGATTTCCAATGAGTGGAAGGGAGGCAGAAATAGAAAAACAATTGAAAAACAAGAGAGATAGACTGAGATTTCCAGAGATTTCTGAGTATGATTTCCGGAATGAATATCCCCTCGAGTTGCAATATATTTTTTAAATCATAAATCATTTTTTATGTTGACTTAAATAAAGAGAATTTTGTAATGTGGTGCATGCGCCATTTTCATCCAACTCATCAATATTTAAAAAAGATTTTTGTGAAAAGTACAAGATATCAGATAACATAAATAGGAAAATTTAACCCTAATAGCACCGAGAAACAATGTATAGGGGAAAGTTCCCTAAGACGGGCTACCTCCTAAGACGGGCCATCCTTAATATTTTTGTATGAAAACATTATATTTATCCCTTATGTATGCAGATACATGCTCAGCAGAATTCTAGTTATTTGAAACGTGTTTTTTTTGCATTAGAAGTAAATTAACAAAAACAGAAAGGAAAAATTTTTTCGTACATTAGAGAACGAACTTTTACCTGTTTTAGAAGTTGTGATTTAGTAACTTCTAATGATTTGAAGGAGTAAGTTATTTTTCTTTATAGATAATTTTGTCAACTTTGCAATCGTTATTTAACTTTATTAATTATTATGTTGTTCAATAAAAATAGTTAAAAAATTGTAAACATGCGAAATTCCTAAGACGGGACCCAGTTAGGCTAGAAAACTGCTGATAAAAGCGTTGTTTTATATCAGTAAATTATTGATCTGCGATGAATAAGTCCCGGGAAAAACCCGAGAATTTTATTTTACCGAGAAATAATCGGGAAAAACCCGAGAATTGTATTTTACCGGGAAAAAACCGGGAAAACCCCGGGAATTTTATTTATGATCGAGATTATACTTATATTTTATTTTTTT
>JBAGKK010289765.1:0-20287 GCA_037177015.1 Euceroptres primus | reverse complement strand
TATTATACAGGGTGTCCACGCTGGGGTTTACCAAAAAGTATGCAACCCGGCATTCACGGCCATAAGAATAGCATTGGCGTATAAGACGAGTTGCATACTTTTCGGTAAGCCCCAACGTGGACACCCTGTATATATTTTTAATATCCTAATTTCGTTTCACTTTTAGAAACAAAGTGATAATTTGTATTTGTTTTCAGCAATAACTAATAGAATTCATTACTTGATGGAAAATGTTCTCTTCTGAAACCAAACAAGAAATTGAGATTTTAATCTAATTTCTAAAATAAAAAATACTGTCAACCGGGTTAACTATGGACAAAACTTTCATAATTGATAACTTTACTAATAATGATCAAAGTTTGATCCACAGTTACCCCAGTTGATGGTAGGTCATAAAATTTGCATATGAGAGTTTTTTCAAAGCTTATTTAACAAACAATATTCCCAATTTTGTATATAAATCACATTTTAAATAAATGCCTGGCCCTAGAATTGTACACAACTACCAAATCCAAGCCCCGAGAAGCAGGTCATGTTATCATCTCGTACAACTCTTTTTAAAAAAACCCGCTTGACTGATTGTGCGTTTGTGCGTAGGAGGGAATGATTCAGCAAGTGCCCTGCAAGGTATTCGTGGGACGCTGTACCGAAGACCTAACCGCCGACGATCTACGCGACTATTTTTCCAAATTCGGAGAAGTCACGGACGTTTTCATTCCGAAACCTTTCCGCGCGTTCTCATTTGTGACTTTCCTCGATCCCGAGGTGGCTCAGTCACTCTGTGGAGAGGACCACATAATCAAAGGCGTCTCTGTTCACGTCTCCAACGCAGCACCTAAATCTGAGGGAAACAACAGGAACTTTAACAATCAGATGAATTCCAACATGCGAGGCAGAGGAATGCCAGGACCTATCGATAACAATATGCAGGGAAACTACCAGGGCAATCGATACATGGGCCACTCTGGAAACAACATGGGTCCTAATGGCTGGAACAATCCTGGAAATCGAGGCAATCTTGATATGCCTAATCTCCAGGCTCTAGGAATTACGGGACAGAACAATGGAGGTGGCGGAGGTGGTGGAATGTCCAATCCCCTGGCAATGGGAGGTTTGAATTTGTCAGCATTGCCTTTGAATCCTGCTCTGGTAGCGGCTGCCTTGAATCAGGCCTCCTGGGGTGTCATCGGAAATCTGCAGAACCAGGGAAACGATCAAGGTTACTCAAATCAACCAGGACCACCTGGTCAGCCTCCATCGGGAAATAATAGCCTCGGGAACAGTGGAAACTCGGGATTTCTGAGTTGGATGAATCAGGGCGGTGGTGACGGTAACTCCGGCAATCCAGGCTCCGCAGGACCCGGGCCCAACAATCCGAATCCTTCCCAGGGTGCCTGGCAAAATCACCCCGGTCAGCGAGACGGCAAGTCGAATACATTTCTTAAGTACGAGTAAATTCAGGCGGGACTCTGAGTCTACTCGTAAAAGGCGGGCCCGGTCCCTGAGTCCCGAAGCTTTGGCGTTGGATAATTGCAGAGGTCAGGAGAATCAGTTTAGGAACAAGAAGCAGATTGGCAGGACTCTGAAGACTTTGGTGGATGGGAAGACTGCGGGGGTCGAGACCAAAGCTGTGTCCTAAGGATCGACAATTGAGGTTGAGACTCTGAGAATGAATTACTAATTTCAGATGAGAGACTAAGCTGAGAATTTGATTAAAAAATAGAGTCTGATTATAATATTCTGATAGAGGATGAGATGATTCTGATCTGTGCAAGTCTTCAAGACGGGGTTACAAGATAAATACTGTCTTAATGAATTGACAGATTTTCGTTGACATGATTCTTTAGAGTGGTAGTATATATTGAATACCCGGGATAGCTGCGATTGGCAGATTGCTGAGATTTTTGAGAATGATGTCGAGTGAGAATCGGCAACGGAGTGCATTTTTTTCAGAATGCAGCAATTGGAAGAATGATTAACGCTAGATATATGGAGTTTTGAAAGGTTTGTAACCCTGGGTGTTGATATTTTGATTTAGATTCAATTTTTAACTAAAATTATTGTTTTAGTATAAAATGAAAATATACTTTTTAATAAAAAGTTTTCAAATCTTTTAACCGGATTTTGCCAATTAATATAAAAGCTACATCATTTATCACAATATAAACATATATCATAAATATAAAAGTTTCCACCTAATAAGAAAATTTTTAGTTTTGCTTTTTAGTCGTTGCTACGTATTTAAAAAGGAGAAAGTAACTTGCGCCAATTTATATTATTCATAAAAGACTAAATTGTAGAGTGCAGACGTAATTTTTTGCTTGATATGAAACCTTGTATAAAAGCATTCCATCACCTTTTCATCTACATATTTCATAATTTAGTATTGGAAATAAATATCTTGACCCAAATAAAACCTGAACAACTCCAAATATTGATGCAATACTTTTACTCTAGATTTAGTTACAGTGGTTTGCTTTTTCGTTCGCTTTCTGGGAAATATTCCCATCGCTTTAGTTTTCAAGTGGTGTGAGAGTTCGAGAGAATTTATATTAAATAATTATAATGGTAAGAAGCGTTAATTTCTTACTTGGAGCGATATGAAAAAAAAATAACAATCGCAGCTATCCAAGAATAATTATGGTGTGTAACTTTGACTTCTTTTGTAGATATTTAGTTCTTGTGTATGAAGATTTTACACTGGTGCGTAGGTGTGTCAAAATTATTGATCGGTTGTGTGTGAAAGAAAATACTTGAATTAACTCTCAATGAGTTTGTTTTGGTCGAATGGTTTTGAAATAAAGTTTAAGAGATTAAAACGAATGGTATTTAATAAAAGTTCATATATACATTCTTGCATCGAAGTTTTAGAGGCTTTCAATTATTGGACGCGTTCTAAGAGTCGTTTTTTGAAAAAAGTTGCTTTTTTTCTTTTTTAAAGGTTCGATTTCAGAAAATTAAAAAAGATTCACAATTCACAATTGTAGTCAATAACTTTAACATACGCAATCTCGAAGAGAAAGAAATAAATCTAAAGAAAATAGCTGTTATATGATATTGTATACTCCATTATTAATATTCAGATTAACTACTTCAGAACTTATTATCTTATGAGTAATATTGAGAAATAAAATAATCCAGGTAAAAGATATGTGTGCTGTTGTGTGTATATTTCGTTAAATCTAGAGAGACGAGCCCCCGAAAATTCGAAATGACTTTTCGTGATTTTCTTTCATAAGAAATTATCAAAATTGTACAATTTTTAAATCCAGCTTAACAAATTATTTAATTATTAAATTATTCAATTGAAACAATATTTTAAATTTTGGAATCATCAAACAATTTATTTTAAAAATATGTTTTTTGTAGTAAAATAAATTTGATTAAATTATCGAGTGGATGTTTTGAAAATAACTTCTTCTGGTAAAGTAAAAAGTAAAATTTTGATACTTTCGAGAAATCACAATATTAAAGCTTTACGCGAGATTCACAATGAGTCGTCCTTCGATTTTCATCTTGAATGATTTTTTAGGCAATTGAAAAAAAGAGATGTTTCACATTGTAGCTGTAAATGGAAAAAAATTGGTGTAATCTTGATGATTGAAAATTCTTTTGATATAGACTGAATTGAATATTATGCATGTACTTTTGGTGTGGGTGTCGGTTGGAAGTATTTGTTAATGGTCGTTTTAGAACTACAGACGCGATTATACATACATAGTTGGACGGTGCAAGTACAAGCATAAATGAGTGCAGTTGGATTACGATATTAAAATGTCGAAGCTCTGTAATTATTAAGTGGATTTCACGAGAGAAGAGACAAGTTGTGTTGCTGTAATCTTTCCGTGGATGTGACGCGATAATTTATTGTGCGTCTGAATTTTCATACTGCCTGAGCAGAGATTGAATGTTTATATACAAATGGAAAAAGAGAAGTTAGTTTGTAAAACAAACTCGCGTTGCGTTCTTTGATGTCCGGAATCTTGATCAGAAAAAGTTTCCCTTCAATTTAACAAGGAATATTTTTTATTTTAACAAATAATTGCCAGTTGTAAGAGTTCAACCAAAACTAAAACTTAACTTCAAAACTGAAAATTAAAAAAAATTAAAACTTCAGAATATCAATTCAGATTTTAACTTTTTTAATACCAAAAGAAGATGCTCCAATATTTGTACTTTGATATTAAAAATTTCAAATTAAATTAAGTCTGTAGAATAAATTGATGATTTTAATTTTGATTCTGGACGTTATTGCACAACCAACAGACAAAGACTGTAGTTTAAGACAACTTTTAACAAAGATAAGAACCGTTAGCAATCTGCAACAATTATACTAGGTCCCTTCCAAACCGTTTAAAATTTCAAGCATTTACAAAGTGAAAATTTGAAAAATCAACGCCATTCATTCGACTTTCCATTTATCTTTCACGCGCACTCGTTTTATCTTTAAAGTGTTCGAATTTCATCCACATTATTTAAATAATAACAATAATGAAATATAAAATAGCTACACGTTTTTTTCTTTTTTTTGGTGTGTGCATCGCAATTAAATAGGATTATTATAGGATTAGGGAAAGGATAATCTTTGCTCAAGTAATGCCTTGCAAAACGATTTGGAAGAGATCGTAAGGAATTTGTAAATATCCCTGATGAAGTTTCATGTTGAATAAATCCAAGTTCGACCGACTTAGTTATAACCGTCAAGTGTCTGAGAGAGAAGTAACAGGTGAGGAAGTTGCGTGCTGTATGTATCGACTTAACTTAGGAAAATCACTACTAGGGCGAAGACTGGCGACGAAAATCTTGCCCTAAAAATCAAGTTAGTAATTATTGAGAAAAAAAATTCAAGTATTGGTCGAGAGTCGGTCGAAAATTTGTCAAGTTATTATTCCTCTGTTTCGACGAGCTTGAACTCTAAGTGTATTTAGAGAAACGAGAAAGTTTCTTCAGGGTAAAAGACACCATACTACACATGAAATTGTAAATAAAGAATTCAGTGTTGGTTTGCATTTCGATCTACAGTTACCATAAATTAAGTTCACTCTCATTATCTCCAAATTTCAGGAGGCAGTCTATTACAAATAATTACCTAATTAAATATTTTAATATTATTTAATAAGGTATAAGATTCCAAAAATTCTTGTGTTGTAGACGGATTAGATTTAGGTATTCCTTTCTTTGTTCTACAGCAAGAATTTAGTTTGATTTCCATCTTTAGATTTGCTGATTCTTTTATCAATTTTTACTTATTTTTCACAGATTAAAATAACATGATTTGTACTAGACTGCGTTGGTGTTAAATTTGGAATCAGTGATTAAAAGCCTAAAAGTGTTCTGAATAGCATCTACCATTTTCAATATGATTTTCAATATTATATATTATTAAATGATAAAGGTACAAAGTATTATATGTTCTGTTGAGAAAAAAGTGCGCAGAAAGTAGTGGGAATGAGATGAAAGGAATTGCGATCAAAAAGATATTTATTTATTATATCAGATGTGTTTAAGGTCAACCTGCGTATGTATCGAGACGAACGACTTTTTTTTTACCGATTTCCTATGGAAAATTTTAATAGGTTGCATCGACTGTATTACAGGCAAAGGATATTAAAAAAGAAAATGAGAAAATGAAATTCACGATTTGATCTTGGACACATCACAGTCATTCAGCAAAGAGCATATTGCATTCGAATTTCAATAATTATAAATAAACATGAAATGCGAGTAAATTTATTGTTTGTTTCCCCATTTATTCTGGGATTTATCCTTTTTCTAAAAATATCGTTTGTCGTTTCACTTCTTTCAAAGTTTTTAAATTTCTACCAGTTTCACGATTAATTAATTAATTCTAGATTTCAATAAAAAGGCAATCAAATTAATTTAGAATAAATATTTTTAGTCATTAGGTCAATCAAGTGCAAACTAGATAATGCTTACCAATTCAAAGCATTTAGGTTTCCAAATTTGAAAGAGTTCAAAATTTGAGTCTCCTTGAAATTTGATTCCAAGTTTACAACTTGGAAGTAAGAGTCCAATTTTTTTTTTGTAGAATTAGAAATATATTCTAGTATTCTTAAGTTTACAGTATTCTTATTTTTTGCTACGGATATTAATAAATTTTTAAAAGTTTTAGATAAGATTTAAAATAAATTTATAGATTAAAATGCTATTGGAAAATTTCCAATTTTTGCACCAATTGTTATTGTGTTTATACTTTTTAAAACAAAGATATTAAAAGTTTCCATTTATTCACATTTTCTAGTAAAACCCTTTTACAATTTATGATTCCTACTCCAATTTGGATTAATGCTAGTTAATTTTGTGTGTATGTTGAAAATAGGAAAAATAGTTCAGATTAGAAACTAGATCTCTTAGATCTTGTGTTTGTCTTGTGTAAAAGAAAGAGAAAAAATAAATTTAAAAAAGAAATAAAAGGAGAGGAAATTCTGTGGATGCTTGTGGAGGGTAAGATCTACTCAAGCAGAACTTGTGAGTTGCGCTTGGATTTGACCTGGGCTTGAAGACTGTGGCTTTGGATGAAGACTGGAAGTGGAAATTTATGGAAGATACAATGCTAGCTGGCTGGATGTCGAATCGATGGTGTTTGGAGTGAACATCTAGGTGAGCTGAAGTTTCGAAACAGAGGATGTGTTTAGATACCTAATTGTGCACACCTCTGTGGTTTGAATTTTAGATGTCGAGAATTCGATATATGTAATGAAGCTAGAGTGGCGTGCATAATCGCATGATGTAACGAGGCAGAATATTTTCACCAATCCTTCCTCTCTAAACCCTTTTTTCCTTTAGTTTTTCTACCCCTCACGCAATTTTAATTTCAATAAAAATTTAAGTAAATTTGTTTTCAGTTTGAATTCTAAAAAAATAATTTTTACGGGTATTGGTGGAAATTCTGTATCTTTTTGCATCATGAAATGACAAAAAGTATGAATGACATTGCGTGCATCATTTTTTACGAATATCCACAACACCTTTTCATTTTCTAACGCTGTTATATAATATTTTCTAATAAGTTATAATACCTAATTATTGTATTAAATGACATAATTTTTCTAAAAACAACTAAAATATTCAATAATTGTAAAATCTTATATTCCGCTTATTTACCAGTTTGAAAAGTGTCGCTTTTACAATTTACATAAGCGTTAACTTTTGTCATAAATTTGCTTTCAGGGAACGCGTTTTCTCAATACTTTATCAAGTCATGGTAATGAATCCTCTTTTTTCAGAAAAAATATCTTCACTACGAGCCACCATGATCTCTGGAGTAAATATGTATTTGAACAAAGGGCAATTGAACGTTGAATTATGTTGATGAAGAATAATGTAAGTTGGAACACAGACCAATATTTTTGTACGATAATAAGAAATAAATCAAAACAAATTGTGAGAAGAGAATTTTATTTAAAAAAAAAAATGATTAGACCTTGTAGTTTCAACGGTTTATTTGATGCTTCACAAAGTACATAACATCTGATTACGTTTTGTATTAATTAAGTAAGAATCTACGTTAATGAACGCAATTTTGCCGCAGCAGGGTGTCTAGCAAAGAGACTACACGATCAAATTTGGTTTTTCATCTTGCCTCATAAAATTGACTTCTAAAAATAATATAAAATCATAATTTATAATCAACTGAAAGCTCGAATCGGTAACTAACGTAAATAAAAAATGTTCAAAACCTCGAATATTTTGTCTTTAACTTCCAAAGTCTGCAAAAATGATCTAAATCATCTCAAATTTGTACTAACGACTTCCTTGGTGTTTTCGTCTTTCTTGTTTTTTCCTTAAATGCTAGACACTCTGGAAATAGAGAAAGAGAGACAGAAAAAGAGTTAAGGAGCATTTTTGTAAAAGAACAATCCTTTGTCAATTTTTGCTCTATAAATATAATCCAAGTTGTATAAACTTGCTCGTCTTAACGCTACGTTTTTACATGTGCTCTAAGGCAGAGATACGATCAGCAGTAATTGATATATTATTATTATTATCATACTTGGAGAAGTCTTTTATCAGTTTGAGAAATAGTATTAAGACGTACGCAAACAACTTGTGGTGGTATATTCCGCATTAGAGGCGAAACAAAACGATTGATGAACTGGTATACACACTGATTGCAATGCGATTCACTCGCTAAGGATCGAGAGGTTTAGCCGAATTGGTAAGCAAATCCACCAGGGAATGACCCAGAGTTTTGGGAGAAGAAGGCGTGGAACATTGCATTCTGGTCCATGTCTGAAAAATAATTTCGAATTTTATTCAATTCCCTGATGTATTAAAATACTTTTATCGATTATAATTTGGCAATCGTACAATTCGAAAAAATGTTAATCCGGTTATTTAACAATTCAACAATTTCCGAGTTCAATAAAGTAATTTTTGGAATAATGCTCACTCCGCCCCTTGCATACGTCCATTAATTCTTACCTTCTGCATCGTCATTGATGTCGTGGCCGTTGTCATAACGAGATCGCTTTTTCGGGTCTGATAGAATTCCGTATGCCTCGCCGACTTCCTTGAACTTTTTCTCTTGTTCCTTCTTCTCGCCATCAGAAGCATTTGCATGTCGATCTAAAATTTAGTTTAAAATTTATTTAAATGCTTCAAATGAAAAACAGATAGTAAAAACTTTCGTTTGAAAATTGATGACGAAAAATTAATTTGTTAAGAAATCTTACCTGGATGATGGACCATTGCTCTCTTTCTATAGGCTTTCTTGATATCATCAGTTGAAGCATTTTTGTCAATTCCGAGGATCTTGTAATAATCTTTCCGCTGAGATTTCTTCAAAGCGAGTTTAGCTTCCGAGAGTAGCCGTTTGTTATCTGAAAACGAAAATAGATCAATAATTTAGAAATTATAATTATAAAATAATTTTTTATAGTGGAAGAAAATAATTACTTCGAGTTTTGCTCATCTTGTAAGCTTTTTCATAATCTCGAACCGCCTCTTCGAATTCCTGAAGATCCATATAACACTGTGCTCTTCTGAGTAAAGCTTTCAAGTAATTTTCGTCTAATCTGAGCGCTTCCGTGCATTCCGTTATCGATTCATTGAGCCTACCAAGCTGTTACACATACACCGATTATTCGTATAAAAAATAAAAATCTCATTTCTTAATCCTAAACTTAATTTACCTTAGCAGCGACCGTAGCCTTGTTGAAATGTAGTTTTGCATTTGTCATTCCATTATGTGGATCCAAAAGCAATGCTTGTGTGTAGAGATTATAAGCCTCTTCAAAACGGTTCGCCTTGAATGCTACATTTCCTTCCTCTTTCTTTTGTTTCAAAGATTTTGCTTTCTATAAAAAGTAAAAAAAAGCTACAATCTTTTACAAAAAAGTACCAGCCCACTTTTTCATCTAGGCATTTTGTAGTCATTTTTCGAAAGTCAAATGGTAATGAATGGTTTTAATTTCAACAAATAATTCGTGAATCGATATCTTGTGTTAGCCGAAAATAAAATCGTAAGCAGAATTAATTACTTGCTTTGAAGACATTAAGTTTTAATTAGTGCTTTAATCATAAAGCACTTCCTAGTTGCAAACTTTCAAGTTTTTTTTCTACTACTATTCAAATTTTTGGCAAAAATTTGCTTGGTTCCCTGTTTTTTAAAATAGATTACTCATCGTAGGTGGTATTTTGAAAACAATTTACGACCGAAGTACACCTTCATTTCGGAGGAGTTGAAAATTTGGAAAATGAAATGGTTTTATTGAAATTAAGAGTAATAGTGTAGTTATTGGTTACGTACCTTGTATATTTCAAGTGCTTTACTGTGATCGGGTGCAAGTCGAAGTACTTGTTGGAAGTGAGTGAATGCTCTGTCGATATTGTCTTGGTAATATAAGCACATACCACGAACATAAATTGCCTCGACATTTTGTTTATCAACGTGTAAAACGTCACTGAAATAAAATGTTGATATTAAGATCAGTTAAGAGGTTAAAAAATTGTTTTCTCAACTGTGGTGAAAATTTAAAAAACTAACTTTGCAATGTCCTGGGCTTCCTGGTATCTTCCCAAAAATGTCAAACATTCTGCCTTTATGAGTTTAAATCTTGGGCAGCTTGTACTCACATCGCAACAACGGTCCATACAATATACAACCTAAAATTAATATTAAATTCATTAATTTATTTGGAGATCTTCGGTGTAGCAGGCCTTTTTGGACTTTTTACAATGTTTATCTGGTTTATCAACTTAAATTTTTGAAAAAATTGTGTGATCCAGAACTAAATAAAAAAGGGCTTTCGTATTTAACATTCATCATATTAAATGTTCTTGATTGGCGATTTACAACTGATTTCTGTAAGTTGAATTGGATATGTACAGTGAATATTAGACACTATGTTTATTCATTAGTATTAATTTATACTTTATGTTAAATAATTTTGTATATTTTTGTTATTGTAGAAATTCCATAATCGATTAGTAAACTGTTTTGAAGAGGATCCGAACCGTCACGTTTATGATAGAAATTGGACTCGTATATTTTTTCTTAAAATTTTAGGGAACACAAATTTTTAAATTTATGATCTGCCACACCGAAGATCTCCAAATAAATTAATAAATAGGTCGAAACTTTAGTAACCCTAAATTAAATTCATTAATTTTAAATCTAATTGAAAATAATATTTTAAGGAAAAAAACTAAAAATTACTTTTCGGTAATCCTTTGCTGTGTAAGCAGTTTCAGCTTCGACAAGATATCTTCGTAGATGTTCAAGGTCTTTTATCTCAGAAGCAATCGATGTATTCGTAGGATCGATCTCTCTTATTTTATTTATTGTAGTTTCAGCATTCACAATATCGCCGAGTATCAAGGAGCATTTGGCAGCACGAAAATACGCCTGAAAAATTTTAGAAGGAAATAAAAGCAGTTATGCGGAACAATTGAATTTTTACCTTTATGAATTGAGGGTCTAATTCGATACATTTTTGAGCGTCTTTTAATGCGTCTCGGTAGAGACCCATCATTATGCAACACGCTGATCGATTGCCGTAATATCTTGCTACGTTGGGACATAATTCTGCAAAAAAACCAATGCAATAATTATAATTCAAGTTTCTAAATGTTTAATCAAGGTTACTATTATGAATCATTCTTACTTTTGATCAGTACATATACTTACCGATAGCTTCACTGTAGCCTACTAATGCTTTTTTGTAATCCTTTGTAACATAAAATTTATTAGCCTCTTCTTTTTTCAATTCAGCCAATCTAAAAAAAAAAAGTGATAAATTCTATATTTTTAGCATATTTGATATTTTAAAATTATGGAAAAGGTTCGGACAACTTTGAAATAGAGAATTTTCAAAATAAATAATTGTGTGTTAATGCTCACGTGGGATTGAAAATTCAACAATTGCATATCTCTGAAAAGAAACACAAACTTACGAAATATTAAACGTCTGATCTACTGTTGACAGCGTCATATTGGCTTGTAAAAACTCAAAATGGGACTGAATTCATTATCTGAGCGAATTCCAGTGTCGCGTATTCTTCTTTACTGTGATAGTGAGTTGAATAAAAATGAATTTTTGACAGGATAACCTTAAAGGGAATTTTTTCAATCACAATTTTACCAATATTATTTAAAGTGAAAGTTGTCAGATTCGAGTAATATTTACACTATCTGGAATATCTCAGAATGAAAATAATAAAAAAACAATCGGTGGGAATTTCATTTTCATGCAAATGTTCAAAATATTGACGTATTGCAGACACGTAACACGAAACTGAAATATTCTTTGGACAGCAATAAAAAGTCTAGAAAACCGATGACAACGACCTGTTTTAGCTCATTACTCGTTGCACACTGCATTTTACAGTTACGTTAGGAGTGCAGTGTTTACGAAATGCACAGAATGGAAAATAGGTCGCGTGCAACAGATCCTTAGTATTGCACAACAAAAACAATAATGGGCATATAAAAATTGCCAATTTGTGAGTTTATAATCGAAATTTTGGAAAATGCTTACAAGTGGAAGTTTTATCCAAAGGTTTATCGATAGTTGTTGCGAAGATAGTTTTCAAACATGTGTAGGGAAAATGTCCTTTCAGTGATTATTTTAAACAGACGTGTACAAAGATCATGATTAATCAGAAACTATTTGCTAAAAAGTTATGTAAAACCTATTCGTTCCAGATTTGTTAAATTTTTTAAATTTGGCATTACACCATTGTAAAGTAATGCTGCTCGACACTTACATTTCTGCCTCCGGGGATGACGCACTCGACTCTGTTGAGTTTGTTGTTGGATTTTCACTTACGGTCACCGTTTCATCTGCCATGTTTTCCATTTAAAAAACCACAATAAACTTTTAATGTAGCATTTACAGGAGATCCCCGACGAAAATTAAGTTTTTACGTATATAAACACCTTAATTTTCGTCTGTTGCACGGACAAAGGTAATTTGGCAGCTGCAGGTCGCTGCAATGCCACGAAAAAGGAACATGAACTTGAAGGGGCCGTCCCATGTGGGCAGAAAACGGCGGTGTAAAGCAGAAACTCATGAGAGTGAAAGAGACAGACACATCTATTTGTCTCATTCACTCTCATGATTTTCTGCTTTACGCCGACGTTTTCTGCCCACATGGGACGGAACCTTGACAAAATTTGATTCCAGTCGGACCTGTCACTTTACAACCTATACCATTTCAATTTTGCCGCAACCAGTCTTCATCGTTTGTCCCTACTCTGGAGAAGGCGTTTGCGCAGATAGTTTACACGCAACATGCATGAATACGTGTATGCGCAAATGCCTACTGCGCAACTTCAATTTCCCCTCCGAGAGACCTATATCATTTCAATACTCTCCCCGAAATCTTGAAATGGTACAAGTCCGATCGTAGTAACCTAATATTTCCTGTTTCAGAAAAGTGTTTTAAAACTTAACTTCCGGATTTCAATCAATTTAACTGGTTGCTAGAGTTCTTGGTTGGTAATATTACCGCGGTAATATTCCCGTTCTTGGTAACATTACCGAGAAGGTAACGATGAAATAAATTACCATGTCATATTCCACCATCTTATATTCCCCGCAACTAGTCTTGATCATTTGCCCCTACTCTTGAGACGGCGTTTGCGCAGATAGTTTACACCCACACATGGATACATACGTGTGTGCGCAAATGCTTGCTGCGCAATCTCCAATTTCCCCTCCGAGCTACCTCCATCATTTCATAACTCACCCTGAAATTATGACATGGTGGAGGTCCGACTATAGTTTGCTCTGCCCATGCATAGCCGCCATGTTTTGCAAAAACCCCTCGAACCGATTGGGGTGAACCAAGTGATGCAATATCGACATGAAGTATCGATACTCATCGTGTAGTATCGAAATTGATTGAAAATATGTATAGATATTTTGAATAATATCGATATTCGGTATCGATATAAGCTATACAGTCAAACCTGTATCAATTCAACTTTACCGGAGGTGTTCAAATGATACAGGTTTGCGCAGTAGGCCTTTGCGCATACACGTATGCGTACATGCGCACGTGTAAACTATCTGCGCAAGCACAGATCATGGGGAAGATGAAAAGGTACAGTTCCGACTGTACTTCTTTAATTTTGAAATTTTGTTATTAATAATTAATTAATAATGTTAATTAAATAGTGGCATTTGTAAGCAAGAAAATTTATAGATAAATTTTTTTTGAGTATTCGAGTAATTAAGTAATTAAGTAATTAACGAATTCACAGTAAATAAATTTGAATCTGAAAAAATAAGTAATTAAGTAAATAATTATTTAATTAAAAATTAAGTAATTAAGTAATTAAAAAATTCAGAGTTAATAAATTTGAATCTAAAAAAATAATTTGAGAATCAATTTTGATTTTAGTATAAAATCTGCATAAAAAACAGGTTTGATGACTAATAATAAAAGTTAGTGAATACTCATTCTCGTTCAGTGAAAAGTATTATTAAATAATCAGTAAATCTTCTATAAAAAATTTACAAATTGGTCTAGCTTTGTTAAGATAAATTATTCATAAGCAAAAATTTGAACAAATTGTATTGTGATTTTGCGTGAATATTCCTCTGAATCAAAATAAACTCCAATAAAAATATCAGCTGAAGTTTGACAATGCTACAATTAATGATTGTTTAAAAGAATTATGTTTAAAAAACATGCAATATATGAATAGAAAAGAAAATAATAATCTGGGAGCGAAACAAAATATTTATAAATTGCATCTGCAATTTAGAAGACTATTTTCTAATTTTTTAAAATTCGGCATCAGGCCGTTAGAATTTATGCACCTTTATCATTTTAGGTTAGGAAGAATTGAAAGTTCATTGCATTGCACGTACGTCAGTATATCTTCTGTGATTGGTTAGTTGCGGCAGGATACTCTTTAAAAAAATTCTTGTAGCCAATCAAATTCGAGAAAAAAAGTGTGGGAAAAAGAATTTGGAAAAATTTCGATCTGGAAAAAAAACGAAAATATCGATATCGGTAGCTAATATCGATACTAGTATCGGTATATCGGTCGCATAATATCGATACCGAATATCGATAATATCGGAGGCAAATATCGATACTACCGATATTTCGATATCGATATTGCATCGCTAGGGTGGCCCCCGCGCGCACCATTTAGGCTTAGTCCTGATTCATAGGTCCATGTCACCATCGAATTGTTTTGTACAGTGGAAAGCAGTAGGAAGAGAACTAAGAAAAAGTTAAATCGAAGATTTTTTTTTAAAATTTGCATCAGAGAAGGTATTTCTTTAATGTAAGATTTGATATTCCCGTTTTTTAAAAATACATTTTGAGCTTCTAGACTAATTGATTAGGAAAGGGAATTGTTATTTATATAAATTTCAAGGTTTGAATTTTTTTGTTTTGACATTCAGACGCACTAAATAAGCCTATAATAATTTAAGGTTTCTGAAATTAATTTATTGTTTTTATATAAAATTAATTTAAAAAATAAATATAATACGAATTATTTATTTCATCGTCTTTTATTATATCTGCTCTGACTTTTTTTTAGCTTTTTTTGCACTATTTACAAGTGTTATTTTAAAATTCTATAAGGAACAATGGGACCACCAAAAAGGTTTAAAAAAGACGCAGGTAAATTCTTAATGCAAAATTTATTTTTAAATTGAAATTACTTAATATAAAATTCTATTCTATAAGTATATTAAAAGGAATTAGTGTTTGAAAACGCAATGGTTTCTGATATTTGTAGATAAGCGTTTTGCAAAAAAGAATAAGGACGATCATGATGATTACAATGACGATGATACTGGAGAAGAACCTGAAGGTATTCCAGCAGCAGCTACAGTTGATATTGAAAAACGTGGATCTGTTGCCGAAGATGAGTTTGGAGCAAAAGATTATCGCTCACTAATGACCCTAAAATCTGATCATGAATCAAGAGCCTTATGGGTCGTAAGTAATATATTAACAAACTGTTTCTGTGCAATTATAAATAATGTACTTATAAAAATCAATATAAAAAAATTCTTTTATTTTCAGGCTCCAAATGGACATATTTTTCTAGAGTCATTTTCTCCAGTTTATAAACAGGCTCAGGACTTTTTAGTTGCAATTGCTGAACCCGTAGCCCGTCCAAAATACATTCACGAGGTTGTTAATTAATTTTTGCTTTAGTGAAAATCAAAAACTAAAAATTACCTAAAATAATGAAGCATTCCTTTGGGCAATTTGGTTAATGGGAGGTAATGGGTGGACCAAAGGGTAGAGTGTCTGACGGTCTCCCACGGAGGGGGTGGTTTTCGATATGTAAAAATCCTAAAAGGATATACATGTGAGTAAAGAATAATAATAATAATGAAGCATTCTTCCCTTTTCTTTTAGTATAAGCTGACAGCTTATTCTCTCTACGCAGCTGTCAGCGTTGGTCTGCAAACTCATGACATAATAGAATATCTAGAAAAATTGAGCAAAACGAGTATTCCAGATGGAATAGTTGAATTCATCAAGATTTGCACTTTATCTTATGGAAAGGTCTTTATTTGAAAATAGCATTAATACAATAATAAATAAAGATTATGATTTCAACGTTACTTCTCTTTTTTTAAAGGTCAAATTGGTTTTGAAACACAATAAGTATTTCATAGAGTCTGGATTTCCAGAAGTATTGCAAACGTTACTGAAGGATCGCATTATTCAGGATTGTAGAATCATTAGAAATGTGGACGAGGTTGATAAAGACGGACTTATTACATCTGTTCAGGATAAAACGAAAGCCTTACAGGTTTACAGCAAATTTTATTTTACTACCTTTCTTAGAGTTTTTATGTTTATTACTCACAGGCATCGGAACATTTTAGATTAGATCCAATAACAAAGGGTTCGGAACCTTGATGAACCTTTAAGTAGACCGAACCATTACAAAAATGGGGGTTCCGATCTCTTTAAACGTTAGAGGGCTAAGCGTCGCCGATAATTTGTTTTGAACACCAGGGGAATTTTTTAAAAAATTACTCTTTATTTATAGTTTGGTTCGAAACCAGCGACAAATGAACAACCTAC
Organism: Euceroptres primus; assembly: GCA_037177015.1. Classification (NCBI taxonomy): domain Eukaryota; kingdom Metazoa; phylum Arthropoda; class Insecta; order Hymenoptera; family Figitidae; genus Euceroptres; species Euceroptres primus. The sequence continues at coordinate 3,745 of JBAGKK010289765.1, read as the reverse complement.
CTCCAGTGTAACAGCAGTTCAAGATGAAATCTCTACCGTTTATGAGAAAATTGATAAGGAAGACGAAGACGAGGAAGAAGAACAGCAATTAAAAACTATTAGTTTTGAAGTTAACCAAGTATGACGCGATTAAAAGTGAAATTAAAAACCAGACTTTTAGGACGCAAGAGATGACTTAATCCCTAAATTTATTTGCAGGAAAAGATTGAAATAATACAGAAAAGATGTATTGAGTTAGACCATCCATTATTAGCAGAATACGATTTTAGAAACGACACCGTTAATCCGAATATAAAGTATGTACTATTTAGTGTCTAATGAATCATCGAAAATAATAAATAATTAGGCATAGTAATAAAAGTTTCTCAATGAAATTTTGTAGTATTGATCTTAAGCCATCCGCAGTGCTGAGGCCCTACCAAGAAAAGAGTTTGCGCAAAATGTTTGGAAATGGAAGAGCAAGATCTGGAGTCATAGTCTTGCCTTGTGGTAAATATTAAACGCAATTATTTTATGCATTAAATTGATTCAGTAATTAGAAAACTTATGTAATTAAATCTTTAAATGTGTTCTTAGGTGCTGGTAAAAGTTTAGTGGGAGTGACTGCCTGTTGTACAGTTAGAAAACGAGCCCTGGTCCTATGCAATTCTGGCGTTTCAGTGGAGCAATGGAAACAACAGTTTAAAATGTGGTCCACCGCGGACGATTCGATGATTTGTCGATTCACTAGCGAAGCCAAAGACAAGCCGATGGGCTGTGGAATTTTGGTCACTACTTATTCTATGATCACTCATACCCAGAAGCGTTCATGGGAAGCTGAACAGACGATGAGATGGCTTCAAGAACAGGAATGGGGAATAATGGTTTTAGATGGTAAAAAATATTTAATTCCTAGGAATTATATTTATCTGTAGAATTGTAAGTTATTTTAAATTAATTTTGTTACATTTTAATTTCAGAGGTTCATTCAATTCCCGCGAAAATGTTTCGAAGAGTTTTGACGTTAGTTCAGTCGCATTGCAAATTGGGACTCACAGCTACTTTGTTGCGAGAGGACGACAAAATCGCGGATCTTAACTTTCTGATTGGACCCAAACTCTACGAGGCTAATTGGTTGGAGTTACAAAGGCGAGGATTCATTGCAAGAGTTCAGTGTGCTGAAGTTTGGTGCCCAATGACTGCGGAATTTTACAGAGAATATCTCAACTGCAAGATGAGCCGAAAGCTGGTGAGTCGAAGGATTTATCTGAACTCTCGATCGAAATACACTTAATGATTATTTCAGCTATTGTACGTAATGAATCCGAACAAGTTCCGATGCTGTCAATACCTCATTCGCTATCATGAAAGACGAGGAGATAAGACGATCGTCTTCTCGGATAACGTATTCGCTCTGAAGCACTATGCTATCAAAATGAATAAGCCGTACATTTACGGCCCAACTAGTCAGGTGAACTTTAAATTTAAGGAATTAATTGACTCTGATTTCCAAATGAATAATGTTATATAATTGTACTGACTTTTTATGCAGAGTGAAAGGATCCAAATTCTGCAGAACTTCAAGTACAATCTGAAAGTGAATACAATATTTGTGAGTAAAGTCGCAGATACCTCGTTCGATTTACCAGAAGCGAATGTCTTGATTCAAATATCATCGCACGGTGGATCCAGACGACAAGAGGCTCAGAGGTTGGGCAGAATTTTGCGAGCCAAGAAAGGTATTTTGTTAATTAAATTGTGTTTTGTCTATGGTTTGCGCAGAAATTGCAATTTTTCTCTGAACTTTAGGAGCGATTGCTGAGGAATACAATGCGTTTTTCTACACGCTGGTTTCACAAGATACTTTCGAAATGGATTATTCCAGGAGGCGTCAACAGTTTTTAGTAAATCAAGGTTACGCGTACAAGGTCATCACAAAGCTTGCTGGAATGGACGAAGTAAGTAGAATTTCGATTCTAATTTTTAATCCATAATTTGATTCTCACAAGTCCAATATTTTATTTATCCTCATTCTTTTTTGCAGGAGCCAGATTTATTTTACAAAACGCGAGAAGAGCAGATGCAGTTACTGCAACAAGTTTTGTCTGCTAGTGATATGGATGCAGATGAAGAAAGACTGCCTGGTGAAGGTGGACGCTCTGTACGTAAAATTAATTCACTGGATTTAAATTATATTAAACTAATTTTTAAATCAATTTTCCAAGTTTCAATCGATTCTTAAAATAATCTAAGATTCGAGGGGTTGCAGGCCACTCCACTTTTGAGTATATGATTTCAAGAGGTTTTAAAAGATTTCAACGTTTTTTTTTTTTAATTTTAAAGAGACTTTATTTTACTTTCAGATTATTCGTAAAACCGGAAATATGGCCTCTACCTCTGGAGCAGATGATGCTGTCTATTACGAATACAAAAAGTCTAATTCTAGCTCTACTGCAAATAAGCATCCGCTATTCAAGAAATTCAGAACCTGAGAAAAACCAGGAGACTCGTCAAGCTCTCGAATCTGATTTTCTATGCAGCTGTCAAGTTCCTTTTGTGAATTAATACTATGTAAGCATCAATAATGATCGATGATCGTACTGTTCCTGTTAATTTAATACAGATTTTCTTTTCCAAATGTTCCAAATTCCTAATCTCAAAACTCAAATGTCCTATTTTTATAAATATTTTGCTTTTCTAAATTTCGATAAATAAATTATTTCTCTATTAAAATCTTAAATCCTAAAAAAAGCATTTTGTTCATACTTTGATAATGAAATAATAATTTGAGAAATAGAAAAATTGACCCAGACAAAAATTAGTTTCGGGTAACCTACGGCGGTCACTCCCGATTTGAACATTTAAAAATCCACAAGTTTCCCGACATTTTTCTCACAGACTTCAGTTTTTAAACTGATTCATATAAATTTTCAATAAAAATAAACAATACTTCAACCTGTACTCCATTTCAGTCTTATATTTTATCAAAATCACACCGGAAAAATATGCTTAAAGGTGCTTTCATACGATTGCAGATCAGCAGATTGCATGCAGAAGTTCACAAGAGTGAAAGAGATGGCGAATAGTCTGTCCTTTTCGCTCTTGTAGGCTTTCTGCATGCAATTTGCTGATCTGCAATGGTGTAAAATTCTAATAATACATACAGTTCGACCTCCACCATGTCATAATTTTGGGGGGAGTTATTACATGATGGAGGTAGTCCGGAGGTGAAATTGGAACTTGCGCAGTAGGCATTTGCGCACACACGTATGTATTCGTGCACAGGTGTAAACTATATGCGCAAACGCCTTCTCGAGAGTAGGGGCGAACGATTGAGACTAGTAGCGGGGAATATGACATGGTGGAGGTCCGACTGTACCGCAACGCCTAACCCTAAATCGAAAGAAGTCCGCCATGGCACTTTTAATCTGCCCTAACTGCAAAAGATGGCGTATCAACGTTCTAATTTGGCTCCGGGACATTTCAAATGTCATACAGTCGGACCTTCACCATGTCATATTCCCAGCTACTAGTTTCGGTCGTTTGCCCCTACTCTCGAGAAGGCGTCTAAGCAGATAGTTTACACCTACGCATGGATACATACGCGTGTGCGCAAATGCCTGCTGCATAACTTCGGCTCCGGGACATTTCAACAACCCTCACTTTTTTCTCGCCATACAAAAATTCTCAGTAAATGACAGTTGGCGTTGTGTCGCATTTTCACATGTGAAATAGGCTTGAGACCTTAGGAGACCTCGTTTTGGGA
>JBAGKK010289665.1:0-20288 GCA_037177015.1 Euceroptres primus | reverse complement strand
AAGATTTATTCGATCTAAATAAAAATTTACTCAAATCAAATAAATAAGGACAAATAAAGAATTTGTTTGAATCAAACGAACATTTGTTTGATTCCATATCAACGTTATAATTTGTTTGATTCAAACAAATTTTGTTTGAATCAAACAAATTTTGTTTGAATCAAACAAATTTTGTTTGAATCAAACAAATATTTTTCTGAGTGTAGTAAAAATAATTGGAAAAATGGTACTCGTGACTACTTTTTTTTCAACTACACCACTATAATTCAGTTTACCATGGCTATTTTTTCAGTGTGGAGGGATTAATACATTTTTTCAATCTCACCTTTCGAAAGTTTATCTTGATTTGATTTTTATTTGCGTAGGCCCAACAGAAAACCAATTACCGGGTCATAATTTGTATAATAGTGCCAGCGTAGTTACAAAATTATTTCAGTTAAATTATAATTCATGGTCTCTAATAGATAAAACATACTCTCTCGCAAACTAATAAAAATTTGTAAATATGCAATCAAATATATCTAAATTATTTGAGTATTTTTCGTACATGCTTTTCAAATCCCGACATATTTTATATATTGGAGAATTATACATCGCTGGATTTGTTGTTGCAGGTAGATACACTATCTCAGAATCTGCATATCTAGAATTAAAACGAGGTACTCTAAACGAGATTTCTTTGAGTAGTTCAGGACGGACAGTCAGTCATACTCCTAAGTAACTTAAATACAAATGAGAGTGATAGCAAAACGTGTATTTCTTGAATAGTGAACATGTTAAATCGCACACATAAATTTTCTTAGTCACTACCTCTGAGAGAGTAGGTTCCATCTTCCCTATAAACTAAAATTTTTAAAAATCTTTTTTAAACTCTTTCGAGGAGTTGAATTTCACATTTCAAATGAGGACGCCACACTCAGATAAATATTTGTTTGACTCAAATAAATTATAACGTTGATATAGGGTCAAACAAATGTTTGTTTCATTCAAACAAATTCTTTATTTGCCCTTATTTATTTGATTTAAACAAATTTTTGTTTGGATCGAATAAATCTTTTGTTTAAATTAAATAAAGTTCTTGTTTGTTTTAAATATTTTCGGTTATAAATAAAGTAAAGATTTTTTTAGTAAAGATGTTTTTTAAACTTTATTCAATTTGATAAATAATTTTTAACAATTTTCAATTTTGTGGTTAACAAGTGTTAAGTGTAAGACACCACTTTTTTTAGACTACCTGTTGGGATGCGCGGGATGCGTAACGACAATCCTGTGACTACTTACTTTCCTTTTTAAAACCATATTTATTTCAAAATTATTTATATACATTACATTTGTATATTTAAACACTAAACAAATTCTGCTTCTGTTAACATTAAACTAATCAGAAAATTCTAAGTTCTTACATTTAAGTATCCTAAATTAAATTATACATTTTATTTATTTGTTCAACTTTTGGGTAAAAAGGTCTACTCAAAAAACCCCATTTGTTATTTAACAGTCCTGTGACATGTTTCAGACACATTTATATTCAGTATGATTGTAGTCTTTATTGTGAGAAAGATCCTTCTGCGCTATTAGCGTTTTTCTAAGGAACCATTGTATGCGGATTATAACTTTTGTTTAAATCTAACAAATATTTGTATGAACTCAAATGGATTTAATTCAACCAACTCCTTTATTAGGTTAAACAAATTGTACCAAACAAATTATTTGTTTCAATTAATCAGGTAGATATTTTTCATTTATTAAAAAGAAATAAATATTTTGTTAATTGAAACAAAACATTTGTTTTTTTCAATAATATGATATCAAAAAAATTTGTTTGTTTGATTGAAACAAATTTTTTTTCTGAGTGCAGATTACAGATACATATATTCTAGTTTAGATCTAATGAAGGAATTAAATAGTGCGATAAGAGTGCTAGATTTCCATAAGCTTTTACAGGATCTAAAAATAAATCCGAGAATTCGGTTAGCAGCTTTTACAATAGTTTCTAGGTGCTCTTAATACCTTAAATGTTGATCATAATCTAGCAACAACAACACCATTTTGAATTTCTGCTACTTTTGAACTGATGATGCACAGTGGGAAAAAATGACTTTTTTGGTTCGAAATAATGTACAGCTCACAAATAATGTCCAATTTGAACGTAAAAAATTAGAAAAAAATCTAATAAAATTTTCTAGAGAACTGTAGAGCCTGATTTTTTATTTAGTTTTTCAATTTTTTTATAAATAAACAAATATAACGAAAAAATGGCCATTTTTTATATTTGACGTTCCCGGTGCTCGTCAATAATAGGAAAGTTGTTGCAGTCGCCTGCATTTCATAAAGTAACATTAGTTAAGGATGTTTCATCATCATATAATTAACAAAAAAATTTTTTATAAACAAATTATTTGTTGAAAGTGTGTTTTCTATAGTATTAATAATTTTACGATTCTTAAGTCATATTGCAAGAAATATGGATGGAAACAATATTATATTGAAGAAAATTTTTCTCAAGATTATTTTTGTTAATATTAAAAACAAATTTAATAAACAAATGCACTAGTCAGGCATTTGTCGACAGAAAAAAGTCGTTTTTTTTCAATGTCAGTTCTTTTAATTAGGAACTGCATGATAATTTCAGCAAAATTCATAATTTTTGGATAAATTTTATGATTTTTTAAAATAAATTTAATAAACAAATGCATTATTCGGGCATTTGTCGACGGAAAAATTCGTTTTTTTTTTCAATGCTAGTCCTTTTAATTGGAAAATCCATGGTAATTTCATAAAAACTAATACTTAGTTGATAAATTGTATTATTTTTTAAGAAAAATTTAATAAACAAATGCAGTATTCGGGCACTTGTCGACGGAAAAACTCGTTTTTTTTCAATTTCAGTCCTTTTAATTAAGAACTTCATGATAATTTTGGCAAAATTCATAACTAGTTAATGAATTTTATGATTTTCGAAACAAAATTAATAAACAAATGCATTATTCGGGCATTTTTCGACGGAAAAACTCGTTTTTTTCAATATCAGTCCTTCTAATTGGGAAGTTCACGATAATTTAGCAAAATTCATAATTTATTGATAAATTTTATGATTTTTTAAAACAAATTTAATAAAAAATGCATTATTTGGGCATTTGTCGACGGAAAAATTCATTTTTTTCAATGTCAGACCTTTTAATTGGGAAGTCCATGGTAATTTCATCAACACTCATACTTAATTGATAAATTGTTTGATTTTTTTAAACAAATTAATTGAAATTAAAATTAATTAAATAGATTGCTCTATTCATTTTTTTGTGCTACACACTCAAATTCGTTTAAAATATTTCTGGTGCTTTCTTAGATTGTTTTTTAAACGAATTGGAGAGTGTAGAAAAAAAATGAATAGAGCAATCCAAGTTGAATTATTATGGTGCAGCCTACTAAAAACACTGACATTGAAAAAGAAAAAGAATTTTATTGACCACAGATGCCAAAATAATGCATTTGTCTATTCAATTTGTTTTAAAAAAATCATACAATTTGTGAAATAATCATGAATGTTGCTGAAATTATCATGGAGTTCCCAATTGAAAGGACTGACATTGAAAAAAAAAACAATTTTTTCGTCGACAAATGCCCAAATAATGAATTTTTTTGTTAAATTTGTTTTAAGAAATCAAATAATTTATCAACTAATTATGAAAGTTGCTGAAATTATCATGAAGTTCTTAATTAAAAGGACTGACATTGAGAAAAACGAATTTTTCCGTCGATAAATGCCCAAATAATGCATTGGTTTATTAAATTTATTCTAAAAATCATAAAATTTATCCTAAAGAACGTTTTAATTCAATCTGTTTTATCACTACAGTGAATATTTTTCTGTGGTTCGTAAACTCCGGTCCCGAATCTGTAAATACAAGTGCTAAAGAAGTTCTAAAGCAAGGCTTCAAAGATTATAATTTGCGATTATTCAGATTGGAAATGGTCCAAAACAAAATATGTAGTGCATTAATATTCAGTGTCATTTTAGTAAAAAAATATTTTTAATTGCATGGCGTCTAACTTGAAACGTTAAGTGATATTTCCACTAAAATTTGAATAAGTATTTCATTTTATAAGCGCTCAAAATCTGAAATTTCAAAGTTGGAAATCATCTGAATTTACTGGTCAATGTTTTAAAAAAATCAATATCCACAATTTTCAAAAAAATGCTCATTCACCTTTAGGGATCGTTCACATATTACGTAATGCAATTTTCTTTTTTTAAATAAAGATAAGAATAAAATTGCCGTAAAATTGAGAAGGACACAACTACATAAATAAAAGAAAACCGCAATTACGTAATATGTGAACGATCCCTTATGTTTTTAAAATGGTTCCGTGATTCTTTCAGAGTGAATCCACAACAATTTCGACTTATTATATTTAATACGTCATTTACAATTTTAAAGATTAAAAATCTTTGAGTTGACAATTGGTTTCAGTAGCCTGAAAAACCTTCCAAAACCAAATGTAAATCGGACGATTTCTCGTAAATTTGACTTGTAAATTTTTATCCGCCACTTTGAATTTTAAAAAATATAATTTTTTAGTTGAGGTTTGTAATCAGCAACATAAAATACATTCAAAAATCAAGTTTCAGAGGCATCGAGAGAGATGAAAAATATATAATTCGTCTACTGTAAATTCTGAATTTCAAATTCCAAAATTTTCAAAGATAACACTCATGAAAAAAATTTAGAATAAAATTAAAATAAAAAATTAGAATGAAATTTAAGCTGAAATATCTATAAAATAATACTTTCTAGGGCTAATCAACTACATTGATACAAAAAAATATACAATTCAAAAAATTTTCGCAGAAAAAAGTTACTGTTGTCAAAAGTGACCTTTTTCTGGAGAATTGCCCATATAGAGGTCGAAATTTAACCCTTTAAGATATTATGGGCACGAAAAAGCAGGTCTCGGGTAAATAGAATTACATAATTTTACTTTTAAGAACTGTAATATTATTATTGACGGAATTGGTTAAAAGAGAAAAGATTATTTCTCATGAAAAAAGTTTGATATATGTATACAAAAATTATTCATTTAAAAAATTTTATTTTCGATAAAACTTTCTTTTTTATTGTTTCTTACCAAATTTTTAAAAATGATACAATTTTATTGAATAATAACTTATTTTCTCAGGAAAAAGATTTTGCACAAGTTAACCTCGTCCAATTTTAAAATATAAATAGCTTAGTATCAAATATATAGTTATTTATTTATAAAATTTTTTATTAAAAAAAATTATTTTTCAATAATTTTAACCACCAAAAAATTTATTTTTGAAGGGATGAGGTCAAGTTATAGAGAATCTTTTTCCCGAGAAGATAAGCTATTATTCATTAAAATTGTATCATTTTTCAAAATTTGGTAAGAAGCGATAAGAAAAAAAGTTCAGTCGAAAATAAAATTTTTTAAATAAATCTTTTTACGCAGATAAAAGAAATTACACTTCTTACAAACCAAATTGTGTAAAGTACAAACTTTACTCAAAAAGGTCCGAATAAACTGAGAATTTCCTAAAATCCAATTTTTGGCTTATTAAAAATAAATTTAGAAACATAAAATTATTGTAACAGAGTACCACGGATATAGGAACATAAAATTATTGTAACAGAGTACCACGGATATAGGAACATAAAATTATTGTAACAGAGTACCACGGATATAGGAACATAAAATTATTGTAACAGAGTCCCACAGATATAGGAACATAAAATTATTGTAACAGGGTTCTGACATGTTTCGAAGCCAATTTATACTTCCTCATCAGGGAACAAAAAAATTTTTTAATTGGGAACCTAAGGGTTGATATTTTAAAATTAATAATTCTTGTATATCAAATTTTTTCATGAAAAGTAATCTTTTCTCTTTTAAACAGTAAATGGTATTTTAAATAATACCATCAATAATAATCAGTCCTTAAAAGTATAATTAATTCAGTTTTCTCGAAACCTATTATTTATGGAAGTACCTATCATTCTCAATTTTATTTTAAAAATTCGGGAAAAATTTGAGGCACATTAGTTCGTTCTAGAAAAGATTTTTCAAACAGATATTAATTCGAAAGTTTGTTTATTTTGTAAAAACTAAACAACTTTTCAAACAGATATTAATTAAAAAGTTTGTTTATTTTGTAAAAACTAAAAAACGTTACTTTCCAAACAGGCCAATTTTCCAAAATTTTCAACCGGAAAAATTTCAGGAAGTAAAAAAAAGATGTTCTTCAACTAGAAATAGGTGCCGATTTCAAAGGATTGAAATTAGCTATGAATTCGATCTCGAGTGTTTTCCCTCGTTTATATTTTTATAGTTTCATGAGCATTAATTTGCAATGTTTTCGAATATTATGTAAATTATCAAAGTTTTCTTAATTACAAGTCGATCTATTTGTTTTGAATCAACGAATATTGTTTCTGAATGCATCCATTATGAATATTTTAGCAGTTTTCTTAATAAAATGACAAATTTTAATCTTATGCAACATTTTGAATTAAGACAATTTTTTTACTTTTTGTCAATGACCTACGATTTTTTTTTATCAATTCATGAAAACGTTTTCCATAATCTTACTAGAAGTTCTAGGACTTTGGTAAAAACCTGACTCTGCTACTTTCAGCCTTTTCAAGGAAAATAAACAAATCTATTTATTGCCTTAGGCTTTGCTCATGTTCTGATTAATTTATGCATGCGTATTTTAAGTTAAACATCGTTATCATCATTCGCTGGTGGTACTATTTGCGTATCAATCTTGATAAAATTAATAACGGGTGTGATAAATATCTTAAACTCTTGACACTTGAGCATGGTATATATTTAGTACGCTTATACGTAACAGGTGTAACTCATCTGATTAACTTTTTATAACCAAAAGCGTTTGAGAAGTGAGGCAGGTTCAATGGGGAGAGTCATTTGACTTTAGCGTATTTTCTAGTGAAGATTTAATTATAGTAATCATACAATAAATAATTTAATAATTTTTCTCGATCTAGAATCTATAATCTAAATAGAACTATGAAATTTAATCTATTTTCGTGTATTGAAAGTAGTGAAGATAAAAAGATTGAACGAAAGGAAACGTATGATGTGAACAAGCCACATGGAAGTCAAACGTTACAATTCGTCGCTGCTATAAGTGGTAATTAGAAAATATATATTTATTTGTGCAATTCAATTCTTCAATCTCTTGAAGAACTTTCTAAATCTGAATTCGTGAAAAGTCAGTCACTAATTCACTTTATGAATTATGAATTATGAATTTATGAAAATTTCTGCTAATTATTAGTAGTTTTTGACTAAAACTTTAGTGAAATGTTCAAAACTACTAAAAGAAATAGTGAAAAACAACTAATAATTAGTAGAAATTATCACTAAAGTAAATAAGTGACCGACTTTTCACTAATTCAGAATTAGAGAGAAGAAATTTTACAGAAGCTTCATTTTTTAACAATAACCATGTTTTATACATATTTTTCCAGCTTGTTAATAATGAATTTTTACAAAATTTTTTGAAGCTTAGTTTCCTAATTAAGAATTATTTGAAAGTCTGACTGAAGTACTTTAATAAAACCTCCTAATATCCCTTAAGCTTGATGTAAATCCGCTTTTATGACTTCTTAATCTTGTAATTTCTTCCTAATTTACATAAGGAATTTACAGGTTTCCTTCAAAACTCTCTTTTCTAATATCAAGGCATCAAAATAAAAATTGACATTCATGACTCATGAAACTTTTTAAAATTCAATATAGTTCTGATTGGTTTTTAAAGGCTTTCTGAATTTTTAACACACTCAGAAAAATATTTGTTTGATTTAAACAAAATTTGTTTGAATCAAACAAATTTTTACGTTGATATGGGGTCAAACAAATATTTGTTTGATTCGAACAAATTCTTTATTTGTCCTTATTTATTTTATTTACATAAATTTTTATTTAGATTGAATAAATGTTTTGTTTAATTTAAATAAAGTTCTTGTTTGCTTTAAAGATTTTTCGTTTTAAATGAAGTAAAGATTTTGTTTCATAAACTTGATTTAATTTTATAAATAAATAATTTTAAAAAATTTTCAATTTTGTGGTTAAGAAGTGTTGTGACACCACTTTTTTTAAATTACCTGTGGGGATGCCTAACAGCGGTACTGTAACATATTTCAGACACTTTTATATATTCAGTATGATTTTACTCTTTATTGTGAAAAAGATCCTTTTGCGCTATTTGCGTTTTTCTAAGGAACTATTTGTATAAACTATATTTTGTATAAACTATTTGTATAAACTATATTTGCATAAACTCAAATAGATTTAATTTAAGCAAATCCTTTATTTAAATCAAACAAATTGTACCAAACAAATTATTTGTTTCGATTAACAAGGTAGATATTTTTCATATATCAAAATGAAATAAATTTTTTGTTAATTAATTCAAAAAATTTTCTTCTTTCAATCATGTGATACCAAGCAAATTTTTTTGTTTGATTCAAACAAACTTTTTTCTGAGTGCATCGTTATGAATTTTTAAAGTGAATTTTTAAAGTAAATTTTTAAAGTTCACATTTAATATTTTCAAAGTTTAATACTCAGTAAAGCTTTTTAAATCCCTTATAAATGTATGATTATAATTTTATGATGATTATATTCATAAAGTTAGATTTATTCATAAGTTAGATTAGATTCATAAAGTTAGATTCATTACGAAGAAAGAACTCACCTAATCTCTTCAAATAAAAGTAGAGAGAGGATTATGAAAAGCTGTCTGACAACTAGAAGCCACTTTTAATGAATTGTAAATGTCCAATTGCTATATTAGAATTTTTCGTCATTTCGGCATTTTCATTTGGCTTTTTCTCGATCTCATGACAAAAAGCACTGTATTTGCCATGTCCAAACGAAAATTTTGGCTCGAGCGATTAAATCCCTCGGCTTCGCCTCGTGATTTAAACTACTCTCTCGCCAAAATTTGCGTTTAAACTTGGCGAATAATGTACTATATTAACAGTAGACCAAAAATAAATTGTACTCTAAATTAAATCCTCATTTAACTATCTTTAATATTAAAGTATATTAAAATGTAATTCTTTTCAGCCTGCATCTCAGGAATAGGATTTGGAGCCTGTGAGACATGGACATCTCCAGCCCTCCCCTACCTAAAGAGTGAAGAATCAGATTTTCCAGTCTCAGTTGTTCAAGGTTCCTGGATAGCATCATTATTCAGCCTCGGAGGAATCTTCGGTTACTTAATTTACCCTATTCTTGTGAATCGAATAGGTCGAAAAAATTCCCTCCTTCTATTTTCTCTGCCTCAAATAGCCGGATGGATAACAACAATATTTGCAAAAAACTACGTCACTCTCTACATTTCAAGAATCATCAATGGAATTGGCTACTGTTCTTCCCTTGGCCTCCTAGTGATCTACCTTGGGGAAATTGCTGATAAAGACATCAGAGGAGTTCTGCTCTTTATAATAAAAATATCCTACGACATAGGAATCCTCGTTGTAGCATCAGCAGGTGCTTTTCTTTCCTACCATGGAATGAACTACGTGATGCTTTCTTTACCCATCTTTTTCCTCGTTACTTTTCTATTTATGCCAGAAACTCCTTATTATTATCTCCTACGAGGTCAAGACAAAAAAGCAGTCAAGAGCCTGATGAAACTCCAAGGATTCAAGGACTCAGATTCTGTCAAATCAGAAATCGAAAGGATGAAAGTGGCAACACTTAATAGTCGAAATACGAAAGGAAATAGTTTATCAAAATTATTTAAAGTTAGGAAACATCGAAAAGCTTTAATGATTGCTCTCTGTGCTGATATAACTAAAGTATTTTCTGGCTACTTTGCCATTTTGTCTTACACTCAGACAATTTTCACTTATAATAAGTTTTTTCTGGATCCAAAGTATGCCACAATTGTGATGGTGGTTGTCAAGATAATTTCTGGATTAGTTGCTTCCCAGCTGATAGATTCTGTTGGAAGGAGAGTATTAGTGATATTCTCAGGAATATTTGCCTCAATTTCTCTTGGAATTGTGGGAAGTTTTTACTATTTACAGCACCTGGAAGTGGAATTCCTTCCGTTGATTAGTTGGCTACCTTTGCTGGGACTGACCTGTTTTGAAGTCTCTTGTGCATTTGGATTGAGTCCCATGCCTTTTGTATTACTTGGAGAACTTTTTCCAACTGATGTCAAGGGACCTGCCACCGCTTGTGTTACTGTTGTCACAGAATTTTTGCTCTTCTTGGTCACTCTTGGATTTGAGATGCTGAATAAAGCTGCAGGAATTTATACCAGTTTCTGGATTTATGCTGTTTGTTGTTTCTTCGGATCGTTGACTTTGTTCTTTGTCATGCCTGAGACGAAGGGGAGGAATCTCGAGGAAATCCAGGACATTTTGGAAAAAAAGAGAAAGTCTGTTAAATCGACTGTAGGCTAAACTTTCTTCAGGGTGTCTAGCGTTCCTCCTTGCAAAAATTCCAGGTCTTTTCCAGGTTTTCTAGATAACAATAAATTTTTCCAGGTATCATTTTTTAATTATTACCCTAAACTTTCATGGAAAAAATCTTTTTTCCATGATAATTAATTAGACAACTTATACAGCTTATACACATTGTACAACAATAATTTATACAACTAAATGAACCATTTAAATGGATATTATTCGACTTATGAAATTCTTGAGTTTAGCTAACTGTATTTATCTGTATAAGCTCAAAAAACTGTTTTTTAAGGAAATACTCTCTAAGAAGAATTAGTAGTTTTCCAAAGAATTAGTAGTTTTCCGAAGAATTAGTAGTATTCTTAAGAATTAGTAGTTTTCTACTAACAAGTCGTTTATCAATTGCTTTAGTGTTTCTACTAATCTTTATTTAAAAATTACTATTTTTCAGTAAAAAACTACAAATTCATTTGTAGTTAACTAAATGTTTGTAGTCTAACTAAATGAATTTATTAGTAAGCCTTACTAAATGAATATGTAGTTTTCTACAAAAATCTTACTAAAGCAATTAATAAACGACTTCTCCTGATTTCATTTCGGGTTGCTACAAAATTCCAATTTCAAAATTCCCTGACTTTCCCTGACCAATTTTTTATTTTCGCTTACCATTATCTGCCGTTATAATTAAAATTATAATTATATAATACAGGGATCACAGTGGTTCAGCAGCTCAATTTTAGGGAAAATAGAGATTTCTTTTTTGAAAAAGGTGATTTTAAAAAAAGGAGGGAAGTTTTTTTCTTTTAAAAATACCAAAGAAGCTTCAATTCTCCAGAATCTTAAAAATTTCTCAAGAATCTTAGAATCCTGTCCAGAATCTAAATTAAACACTCCTCAAATTTCTAAACTTTCAGAATCTGTCGAATACTCTATAATTTTCTAAAATTCTTCACGAATTTTGGACTTTTCAACCAACTTTTAAAATCTTCTAGAATATTTTCAGTTTTCCATAAACTTGTAGATTCATTTAATCTTTCAAAATTCCCAAAAATTCTCTACAATCTAGATTTTTGAGTGTTTTAGAATCTCCTAGAGACCTCCTGGTTCTTCAAAAATCTTTCATAGAGGTCTAGAATCTTCTAGTCTCTTCTAGACTTTTTTTTGAAGACTCAAAAAATCTACAGAATTTTAGGAAGATTCTGAAAAAAGTCTAGAAGACTTATTAGTCTTTGAGAGGGTTCTAAAAGATTATTGAGTTCTTCAAGGTTCTTTTTCAAGGTTCTTCAAGATTATTAGTTTTTTGAAAGGGTTCTAAAGGTTTCTGCAGAATTCTGGAAATTCTAATACACTTCAGAATAATGTGCTTGAAGTTCTGAGCGTTCAAATGAACAAAATTTTGATTTTACTTCATTTTAAACTCAAATTTGTTCTAAAATATTTGTTAATAATGTAGAAACTAATGTAATGATAAAGAAACTCATGATATTTCTCTTTATTTTCTAAATTGAACGATATTTCAAGATAAATTTGAGTTAAGAAAAAAGTTCATTCATTTGAACGTTCAAAACTTCAGGTAGATTTCAGAATATTCTTGACGATTCTAAAAGATTTTAGATCATGGAAGAGTTCAGAAGAGTTCAGAAAATTTTAGACGATTTTAGAAGATTTTTGATCATACTAGTATATTTTGTAGAATATTAAAGAACTTTTCAAAATTCTTAAGGATTGCATTAAGAATTCTTTAAGATTGTATAAGATTATTATAGATAAATAAAATTATTTATTTAAAATCCAGAAGGTTTTAAAAGATTATGGAAGAATCCAGAAGAATCTAAATGATTGTAGACCGAATCCATTTCAAATTAGGCAGGCAGTACAGCTTCAAGTTACAGAATTAGTCGTTTATGAAATATACTGTTTTTCAAAGGAAATAGAAAGACATGTATTTTACCGTTTTGAGAAAAAATACATTTTCGCGAAGTTATGAGTATTTGAATTTTAAGCTTCTTTTCTTAAAAAACACAACATTTTTCTTCAAACTTTTATAACTTTAGATTTTTTATTATTAAGTATTCAGTATTAAGTATATTAAGTATTAAGATATTTGAGTTTTCTTTCCTGATTATGATGAGGTTTATTAGCCTTTTTCAAAATCCGTCAGAAAATTATAAAAAATATTGAAAATTCGCAAAATGGCAACGGTTTTTCTCAAAAAATTAAAAGACAATTTTCTCAAAAACCCGACCTTGTTTTTGGCCCAAATTTTTTTGCTAAATTGGTGCTCATATGATGAAGAAAATAAATAAGCTTCATGCGGGCTAAACTACTTTTGTAAACAGGAGAATTTTTTTGAATGAAATCGAATTTTCAAATTTTTCTTACAACTGACGGCACAGATGCTTCAAAAAAGTTCTACACAAAAGATCTATTTCTCTTTTACGATATCTTGCATCATTTGTGATAAAAATTCGAAAATGTGATTTTGTAAAAAAAAAAGAAATTGTCCTGGACTCAAAAATGGTTTGGCCAGCATAAAACTCGCTGAATAGTTTCTTTATGTAAACATAAATTTTTAAAAACTATTTGATAAAATTGAAAAGATGAGTTTTTCTATGAAATTGCCATTTTATGTTTGCAGAACTTAATTAAAAAATAAGATCGATTGTTTTGAAAAACCTGTGTTTCTAATTTTTTCAAATATTTTTAAAAAATTTATGTTTACATAAGCAAACCATCCAGCGAGTTTTATGTTGTCTATTTTCTTCAACATATGGGCAATTCTTTTGTTGGTTACGTTACTGTTTCACGCACATTTTTCGAAATAACTTTTTTATTTATTTATTTGAATGTTCGAGTTTAAGTTTATTCAAAGGCACTAAAAAACCCTTCAAAATGAGCAATCAACTGAAAAAAATTTTCAATAGATGCCGAAAAATTACAATTTCTAGACCGTTGGAACGTTACACATTTTTGGCGAGAACTTATAACGTTTCAACGCTTTTGAAATTGCAATTTCTCGGCTACTATTGCAATTTTTTCAGTTGAATGCTCATTTTGAGGGGATTTTAGTGCCTTTGAATAAACTAAAATTCGAACATCCAAAAAAATTAACAAAAATTTTTCGAAATATTCGAAATATCTTTCAAAATATTTCGAAAAATGTGCGTAAAACTTTAACGTAACCAACAAAAGAATTGCCCACATGAGTACTAATTTAGCAAAAAAAAATTAGGCACAAAACAAGGTAGGGTTTTTGAGAAAATGGTCTTTTAATTTTTAAAAAAATCGTCGCCATTTTGCGATTTTTCATTATTTTTTTAATTTTCTGGAGGATTTTGAAAGCGGTCAATAAACCTCACCATAATCAGGAAAAAAACTCAAATATCTTAATTGAGTCTAAAGATATAAAAGTTTAAAGAAAAATGTTGTGTTTTTTTTAAAAAGAAACATAAAATTTAAATACTTATAACTTTGCGAAAATTAAATTTTTCTCAAAACGATAAAATACGTGTCTTCTTATTTCCTTTAAAAAACAACATATTTCATAGAAGAACGATTGTGTGACTTGAAGTTGCACTGCCTGCCTGATTTTAAATAGATTCGGTCTGTATTTTAAAACAGTCTAGAATATTTTGGAGAATTTTACAGATTTCAGGTAAGTTTTGAAAATTCTAAAGAATTTGAGAGAATTTCGGTAATTTTTTGCAGACTTTGGAGGCTTCTAAAAGATTCTGTATAAAATTCTAGAAGATTACGGAAGTATTCAGAAAATTTTAGAAGATTCTGGAAGAGTCTAGTATATGTTGTAGAATATTGAAAAATTTTGGGATATTATTTTATAAGATTATTGTAGGAGAACCTAGAAGATTCTAGAAGAGTCTTTAATATTTTGGAGAATTTTCAAGAATTTTAAATCAATTTTAAAGATTCTGGAGAACTTTAAGAGATTTTAAGAGATTTTGTAGATTTTGAAAATTTAAAAATTATGTGATATTTAAGAAAACATTAAAAGAGTTTTTGAATGTAACAAGTATCTATTTCTCATAATTCTTGGAAAATTATTCGTAAATTTGAATATAAAAAGGGAAAAAAGGAAGAGAGAGAAGTGAAACTATAAAAAAAGTAATTTTAGGAGATTTGCAGCATAAAAGGGGAAAGGGGGAAAAAGGGAAATAGGAGACTGTCTGTGATCCTTGATTTTGTAATATTATAATTATATAATATTACATTATTATAATATATAATTATATAAATATAATGATATATTATAACAATTTGATGTAGCTAGCTAGCTCATTTGAAGAAAACTACTCATTCAAATTTAGAGTGATCAGAATTCCAGGACTCTGAGTGAAATTCAAGGACTTTTCCCGGTTTTTCCAGGTAAAAATAATTTAAGGATTTTTCCAGATTTTCAATAATTTCCAGGACGCTAGACACCCTGCTTTAGTGAAATTTGTATAATTCTACGTGTACTAGTTTTTTCTAATTAATTTTTTAAAAAAGGAACCTAGTATGATTCCTTGTCCTTCCATACGAGAGATTAAGTCTGTTAGTGTGAGACCTATTTTGCATTTTTAGAGACTAAATAAGTTTTGCGTTTGAAGGTATATTATTTTGAAGAAGTATACTGTGTTGTGAAAATTTTAGTGTAAATAAATAAACGAAATTTTGTTATAATTCTGCTATAACAGTCGTCTCATTTTTCAATTTTTGTTTTTAAACTAAGTAAATTAGTGACCTAATGACCTTATATTCTCAGCGTCCTACTTCAGAATATTTCCAGGTTTATGTCATATCTAAGATTTTATTTTCCACTTTCCAGGGATAACGTCTGCCAAATAAATATGTAAGACTGCACATTCTTTTCCATAATCTTCTGCGAGTTAATCCATACAAGAGGTAATATTTTTCAGAGAATCAGTGAAGAAAACACTATGGGAATCTGCACTCAGATTCAGAAAAATATGAATATTTATTTCTAAATCAATATTAATGGAGTAATAAAGATTAGAGGTAG
This sequence comes from Euceroptres primus, assembly GCA_037177015.1. NCBI lineage: Eukaryota > Metazoa > Arthropoda > Insecta > Hymenoptera > Figitidae > Euceroptres > Euceroptres primus. The sequence continues at coordinate 4,799 of JBAGKK010289665.1, read as the reverse complement.
GAAATTACACCAACTGGGTGGTAAAACCTTTAGCTGTTCATAGGAGGTCCTCATTAAGTTAATATATAATTACATGCAGCGAATTATTTTCGCATAGATAACATGACTGGTGTTTCACTATTTAACATAAAAAAGGTCGAGACTAAACATACATAGATAACAAAATCTAGAATTGAGGAATACAGTATTCACGTAACATTTTCCTAATATTATTATCTTCATAAATCCATCTGATAATTAAAAATATTTTTTTCATGTTTCTGGAATTTTTGTAATGCATTTTGGACTTTTTTATTTGAATTCTATATTGGAAGTCGAATCGGAGAAACCAAAACGATCGTAATTTACCACTTGTAAAGACACGTGTCCAAATGAACCGCGTGCATATAATAGATCTTGGAATTGTACACCCTCGATCATTCTGCTTGCTCCACAGGCTGTGGGACGTCACTCCCTCTTTATATACAAATCCCATTGAGTGCGAAACGTGGCGTTTATACCGATTCGGTGTTAATGACGTCTGTTATTGATATCTAGACTTTTTCCATTATGGAAATCTTATACAGTCAACGAAACTCTTACCCACAAAAAAGTGTGAATATGCCCATAAAAATAGAAAAAAAACTGGAGCGAAAATATCAAAATGGGTAAATCGGAATTATATTCCAAAAGTTTTCACACATTAATAAGTTTTTTTTATCTCCAAGCATCTAAAACACGTTTTAAAGCTTCATAATTTTTAACAGAGAATTTAAATTGCAAATCAGAATTTGCAGTTTAAAGATTTGCAATAAAGAATTTGGAATAAAGAAATATGTGAATATGTCCATAAAAATATTTTTAAAAAACTGGAGCGAAAATATCGAAATGAGGCAATCGGAATTATATTCCAAAAGTTTTCACACATTAATAAGTTTTTTTTTACCTCTAAGCATCTAAAACATGTTTTAAAGCTTCACAATTTTACACAGAGAATCCAAATTGCAAATCAGAATTTGTAGTTTAAAGATTTGCAATAAAGAATTTGCAATAAAGAAATATGTGAATATGTTCATAAAAATAGAAAAAAAAACTGGAGCGAAAATATCGAAATGGGGCAATCGGAATTATATTCCAAAAGTTTTCACACATTAATAAGTCTTTTTTTTACCTCCAAGCATCCAAAACATGTTTTAAAGCTTCACAATTTTACACAGAAAATCCAAATTGCAAATCAGAAATTGCAGTTTACAGATTTTCAATAAAGAATTTACAATAAAGAAATATGTGAATATGTGCATAAAAATATTTTTAAAAAACTGGAGCGAAAATATCGAAATGAGGCAATCGGAATTGTATTCCAAAAGGTTTCACACATTAATAAGTTTTTTTTTACCTCTAAGCATCTAAAACATGTTTTAAAGCTTCACAATTTTACACAGAGAATCCAAATTGCAAATCAGAATTTGCAGTTTAAAGATTTGCAATAAAGAATTTGCAATAAAGAAATATGTGAATATGTGCATAAAAATAGAAAAAAAAACTGGAGCGAAAATATCGAAATGGGGCAATCGGAATTATATTCCAAAAGGTTTCACACATTAATAAGTTTTTTTTACCTCTAAGCATCTAAAACATGTTTTAAAGCTTCACAATTTTACACATAGAATCCAAATTGCAAATCAGAATTTTCAGTTTAAAGATTTGCAATAAAGAATTTGCAATAAAGAAATATGTGAATATGTTCCTAAAAATATTTTTAAAAAAACTGGAGCGAAAATATCGAAATGGGGCAATCAGAATTATATTCCAAAAGGTTTCACACATTAATAAGTTTTTTTTTACCTCTAAGCATTTAAAACATGTTTTAAAGCTTTACAATTTTAAACAGAGAATTTAAATTGCAAATCAGAATTTGCAATTTAAAGATTTGCAGTAAAGAATTTGCAATAAAGAAATATGTGAATATATCCATAAAAATAGAAAAAAAAACTGGAGCAAAAATATCGAAATGGGGCAATCAGAATTATATTACAAAAGGTTTCACACATTAATAAGTTTTTTTTTTACCTCTAAGCATCTAAAACATGTTTTGAAGCTTCACAATTTTACACAGAGAATCCAGATTGCAAATAAGAATTTGCAGTTTAAAGATTTGCAATAAAGAATTTGCAATAAAGAAATATGCGAATATGTCCATAAAAATAGAAAAAAAAACTGGAGCGAAAATATCGAAATGGGGCAATCAGAATTATATTCCAAAGGTTTTCACATATTAATAATTTTTTTAAATCAATTTTAAACAGAGAATTCAAATTCCAAATCAAAATTTGCAATTTAAAGATTTGCAATAAAAAATTTGCAATGATTCTATGCAAAGAATCGCCTGATTCCAATTTCAATATTTTTTTTTTTTCATTTAATCATGCTTGTGTATAAGCGTTGTGTATAAGCCACTCGGTTGTTCTACATATTTCAAGGATTTATTTATTGATTTAAACTTTTAGAAATTACTTTCATTAAAAAAATTTATTTTTCGATTTAAATTTTTAGAAACTACTTTTATTATAAACATTTATTTTTAAAAATTTCAAATTCTTTCAATTTCAATATTTTTTTTCTATCATTTAATCATGCTTGTGTATAAGCGTTGAGGTATAAGCTACTCGGTTGTTCCACACATTTCAAGGATTTATTTATTGATTTAAATTTTTAGAAATTATTTTCATTATAAAAATTTATTTATTGATTTAAATTTTTAGAAATTACTTTCATTATAAAAATTTATGTATTGATTTAAATTTTTAGAAATTACTTTTATTATAAACATTTATTCAAGAAATTTTTAATTTCTTCAAAGAAATTTTTATTTCCTTAATTTAATAAAATAATAATTTTATTAAATTTCTTTTTCTTCCTTTAAAATTTATTAAAGAAATTTTCAATTTCTTTAATAAATGTTTAGAATAAAAGTAATTTCTAAAAATTTAAATCAATAAATAAATTTTTATAATGAAAGTAATTTCTGAAAATTTAAATCAATAAATAAATCCTTGAAATATGTAGAACAACCGAGTAGCTTATACCTCAACGCTTAAACACAAGCATGACTAAATAGAAGAAAAAAATTATTTAAAATTGGAATCAGGCGCCTGGATGCTATCGAAGGGTCGTAAAATCGTTTATGATTGATATGCGTTAAATTATCCCTGGAATAAAGGTGAAAAAAAAAAGAAACGGAAGATCTTCCGCGGCTCGTCTTTGGATATCCTGTAACGTGTGAGAGTGCAGCATCCACCAAAGGACGATGACACTAAAATAAGAGTATAATAAGATATCAGATAAAATGAGATTTGAAAGTCCACGGCATTTCCATAGGAATGGCCACTCGCCAAAGGCATTAAACGTGCCGGTTTCCAAGCACACGAGGCTCAATATGTGTAAATGGCTCGTAAATCAAAATGTTTAGAGCTTCGAACACGGTGTCACAGGTGCGAAAGCGTTATAACCTGGAAGGTATGGGAGGAACGGATCTTTTTATCTCAATGGGCGACGACAGAAGAGAAGCATCCAAATGGAAGGAGCCCACAAGCGCCATTATGAAACCGTGGTAATCGCCGAATAAAAGCCAGGGAAAAATATGAAGAATAGGAATTCCAGTAATCTTGTCCTTCTGGAGAAAAGTAATAAAATCAAAGACTTTTCCCATCTGAGCTGCTATAAAATAGGTAGTAAATGTGTCCACTTAAGATTATACATTTCCATTTAAATGAAAACTAAATTTGGAAATGTCATCTAGTCGATATTTGGGTGGTCCTTGTTTTTTAAATACCAGTCAAACGAAGGAAAATTAGATATTTTAAATTACATTAAATTAAACATGTGTTCGGCTTGATTTTTTACAAGTTTTCATCAAAGTTTTTTTTACTTTCAAAAAAGTTTTCCAATAAGCAGACCATCGATTCAAGTACTTTAAAAATAACTAACTATGTATTTTTATTGCATGAAAAATTGATGTAGTCTGTTCATTAAACTGTAAATATCTGTAAATTAAACAAATGTTTATTTATATTCGTCATTGCCAGCTATTTTTTGATCGCAATGTATTTAATATTTCCTTTAGAAGTTTTCTGCGTGAATTCAAACAAGAAATTAGAAAAAGTTTCCATTCATTACTTATGTTTTCATAAGATTGGAAAGGAACAATTTTACGAAAGATCAAACATTTAAACATTGTAGATACACATTGCACCATTGCGGTATTGATCTATAAGACTATTTTTAACTGGAGTTTGAGAATGGCAATTTCCATCATTACGATTTGTTTGTGTGAAAAGTGGATAAAATTTTTATTCTGTGTGTAAATATTTGAATATTTTTGAATATAAACTGATGCAATAAGGCATGAATGTAAATTCACAGGTAAAAGTAATTATAGTCTATAAATTTTTGACTCAATGTCTGTTTTTATTTGCATAACAACAGCTGTAATTGACGTGTGAAATTCACATTCATGGCTGACTGTATATGCTTCTATTATAATCTGACTGTCACTCCAAAGTCAGGACAGGCGCCATTGTATAGACATGTCAAAGATTCCGTTGTCACATACCTTTTCAAGTATCTGACAACGTGATTACTAGACAAAATTCGATGAAACGTGCAAGTACAATATTTTCATAAATTAGAAGGTTTCCATCCACATCTGCTTTCTTTAATTTATTGAGAATTTAAAATCACAAAAAATTTATATTCCCGAATTGAGAATTTAAAATCACAAAGTGCAAAGAAAGGCATTTTTTATTGAAAGTATTTTAGTA
>JBAGKK010289563.1:0-20288 GCA_037177015.1 Euceroptres primus | reverse complement strand
AGTTACCACGTTCGTGCAGGGTCCTTTTATTTCCCACGCCTGACGATGTAAAATTTCCTTGATTTTTTTTACAGTGTATACTACTGAAGCTCATCGCTCGGATAGTTAGGGCCGCATCAGAAGTTTACATCGCAACTCTCTGGACATATACTTTTGTACGTGTAAAAGTGCATTCAATTTTTCAGAGACTATATATGCGATCCTGAGCCACGGCTGGCTCGCTCGTCTAAAAGTGCTAAAAGTGCTCGCTCGTCGCTTTAAATCCGGTTGAAACTAGATTTTAATAGCGCCCGTTACTGTGCCGACCAGACCCGATACCGGCACAGTAACGAGAGATGAGTGAATCTCCAATACTGTCAAAAGGACCGAAAGATAGGAGAGCAAAAGAGGTTATCTCCAATCCTGTCAAAAGGACTGAAAGATAAGAAAGTGAGAAGGGAGAGCAGAGTGAGTAAGAGAGAGTATGATAAGCAAGCGATGGTAAGAAGCGAGTTTCAGGACAATCAAAAAAACAAATGTAATTATATGTTACGTTCCGCGAGGAAGGGGCCCACTATATATCAATTGTAGTTTAGGATGACGTCAAAAATTCTAACTTTGGAATATTTTTTCAATTATAGTCGGGTTTCCACCATTTCAAGATTTCGGAGGGAGTCTTGAAATGATACAGGTCACTCGGAAGATTGTAAACGAATTAGGAAGTCTCTGGAAGATTCTAAAACATTCTTAAAAATCTAGATTTTAGAGGATTTGGAGGGATTTCAGAAGATTTAATGAATCTACAAGTATCAACTGCTCCTATTTGAAACAACGTAACTCATTTTTGCGCATTGTCAGACGGACGTAAGTCAGGCACTACAAGCGGGACAGACGTCCGTCTGACAATGCGCAAAAATGAGTTACGTTGTTTCAAATAGGAGTAGTCGGTATATGGAAAATTAAAAGTATTCTACAAGATTGTCGAAAAGGTTATCGAAAAGTCCAGAAGATTTCATAAAGGATTTTAGGAAATTCTATAGAATTCCACAGAGTTGAAAGTATTTTATTAGATGCTAGACAAGAATCTAAAATTTTTTAAGATTTTAGAGAATTGCAGTATAAATTTATTTCGGGAATTGGATTTATTAAGGCTTAACTGCTGATTTAGTTGCAGTTGACTAAAGATTAACTAAGATATTTTTTCCACTTTTTTGTTAAACATCAATGATCTTAAGTTGGGATATAATTTTATTTGATAATAGCATTTGAATTTTCTCATAAAAGTTTTGCATTTATAAACTTTTATTGGCTCCTTTGGTTTTGGAAGTGAAAAAAATTTCCCCTTTTTTAAAAAAACCTCTTTTTCAAAAAAATTCCCTATTTTCCCTAAAGTTGAACTACTGAACTACTGTGATCCCTGCATTTGTAGTAAATATGTATAAACATAATAATCAATAAAACTTCAATAATAATTTACGTTTTAATAGATATAGTTTCTTTAAAAAATCTAATTATTTAATTAATAAAATATTAAATAAAAAAAATAAATTTTAAATTCTCAGTGGGGGGTAAATTAACTAATATCCAATTTTTAGCGATTTGAAAGAATTCTACTGAGAAATGTGTCGCCACATAATCAAGGAATATTATCTAAAAGGAAATATAACAATACTCTTAAGTTGTTATTCGTTACAGCACTGAACTAATGAAATGAAATAATGAAAAATGAGTCATTTTAATATTACTTAAGGTATAATTTCAGAATTCTGAAATTCAACTTTAATACTTACCATGGTTTGATGTAAGCTCTTTTTCTTTTTTGAAATCTTTGGCTTCACTGGATGTAACTGGATCATGCATCTCCGACGTGCAAATGGCACTGGTTTGCCATTCAAAATGAGGATGACATGGCGATCTCTGCAACATACAACAAAGAATTAAATTCGTTTTTTTTTTTTTAAATAAAAGAAAATCTTTGTAAAAACTTCTCTTTGCAATAGAGAAAGTAAACGACTTTTTAATTTCTTAAATTTAAACGAAAACATTTTTAATCTTAAAATTAAATTGCAGTAATAATTTTTTTGACGGGAAACAAATATAATAATTGTTAAACTTTTAGGATTAAAAATGTTTTCATTTTAAAAAAATTTTTCAAAAGAAGAAATATGAAAGTTCTAAAAATAAAATAAGTTTAATTTAAAAGTTTTTAAAAATGAAAAAATTTTGTAGGATAAAAAGTAATGTTTCTGCTTAAGACAATGGTTATTGAGTTTTAAATGTTCCTTAAGGAACATTTAAGTTGAATCCTGATACAATCAAGACAAAAATTCCGTAATCTGAATTTCCCGTTATTTCCCAGTTTCTTCTAGATATGAATAAAATTCCCTATCTCATGGAGAACGAGGCAAGTAATGGAGGAGAGGTTCCTTGACTCTTCTCCTTCATAATTAGTTTTCACTTCTCAGTCTGTGTAAGTTTGTGTTCAACATTCGACAATGACACAATTTAATAGTAAATGTGATGAGTTAATTTTTTAAGGAATTTTGTTACGATGCATCATTTTTTAAGTGTCTTACCCTTTACGTTTCAAAATACAGTGTAATTTCGGAATGTCAGTACCAGTAATTATAGGATATAGAATTTTTATCTAGTGAGTACTGAAAATATTTTACAATTTACAACTCGATACTTTCACAAACAGCTAGAATAGATGATCACAAACAACAGTAGAGTACGTGAAAAAAATTGGAAATGAATCTTCCATCTTGTTTGAATAACAATAATGATCAACGATTCTAAAATTGTATATAAATTTTTCATATGATTATTAACTTTTGTTATTTAAATTTAGAATTATTTATGTGTAGACAGAGAGTTTGTTTACAAATATCAAAAGTTGAATTATTTTTTACTTAATTCTTTAAATTCCAAAGATCGTTTTTCTTTCTACTAAATTCAGGAAATATTTCAAAGTTTTTAAATTAACTATTGAATTAATCTTGTTTTATTTTCCCAAAATAATTTGCTCCTAAATGCGAAATGGCGTTCAATTTTTTCACCTTCGCAGCTGAGCAGAATGACGTCATGTAAATTGGGAATGCCTGCAACTACCCGAAAAGAATTTAGCCGGGATTAAAAAATTAATGTGAGATTTTTGAGATTTTCAAACTCTATAAAGACTAAAATATAAAAACCTACTTGTGGCACTCCCCTATGGCTATATTTAGATTCAATGTGGAAACTGGTTTGTATAGTGTTGAAAACAAAATTAAACAAAACTAACATATGTTCCAATTGATTCGTTGACTCGTTTTGTTAATTTTACGAAATATTCTGTTTATTCAACCAAATATTTTTCTGAGTAAAGATTCTTAAGTTTCTATAAAACTTAATCCTTGAAAGTTGAAAGTTTTAACTAATTAAGGGGTCGTCCATAAATTATGTTACCAACTTGGGGGAGGGGGGTCGCACCAAACCTGCGGTTTGTAACTGGGGTTTTGGGGGAGGGGGTCAGTCAAACAAACGTTTCAAGTCAAGTTAACCTTTTACAGAATCTTTTTTTTCTACAAGTACATATGTTAACGTTTAATACGTTTCCAGAAGATAAATGTTAAAGAAGACAATATAGGCATATTGGCAACTTAACTCGCTATAAACCCAAAAAAAAGCAGAATAAACGTAAAATCGGGTTTTAGCTAAAGGCTACGTTACTTTCACGGGGGGGGGGAGGGGGGTAAAATAAAAACCACAGTAGTCAACGGGAGGAGGGGGTAAAAATGGCCCAAAATTGGTAACTTAGTTTATGGACGATCCCTTATCTCTGCTTTTCATTTTTTTAAGTCGAGACATTATTATAAATAAAGAAAAACGCGTGGGAGTGAAAGGAAGCATAGATAAGATTCAGATACACTCAAGAAAAAATTTCTTTCATTGAACAAAATCGTTCATTAGGAAAACATTTGTTTAAGTGAACAATATTTTTGTTAAGTAGAATAAATTCTTTTGCTTCAATGAACCAAAGTTTTTGGTGGAATCCATCAAATTATTTATATTTGGATAAATCGACAAAACTTTTTGAAGCAGTGTAGTCTTGTAAGCAGTCAGTCTTGTAACTTTAGAGAACTGAAAGTATAATTTTTAAATGCTTTCAAGTTGCATTTTTTAAGAAATGGATAGAAGTTCACTGCCTCGATAAAAATAGGTCATGGAGATAAAACCATTGGGTTTGAAATCTATGAAAAGTGTTATCTGCAGTGTTTATACGAATTGCTGTCATTGCCTTCTGGCTCACAAAAATATTGCATTCATACGGGTAAAATATTTTACAGAAGATCTTTTCAAACGTTACATTGTTACGTTTCTACCTTTATTTAATTCTAAATCATCTAAACTTTCTACAAAGTACTGACAATTATATATATGTACTTTCATTCGGGTGATCCTAAAATTATTTTGTATTTTTTGCTCTATTGTGATATAGAATCTTCAGAATTAAAATTATTATCCCGCAAGTTAATGTTTAAAGTTTATAACTTTCCACATGATTTTCAAAATAAAGAGTTGATAGGAAAAAATCATTTTGAGATCAAAATATTCTAAAAATCAGGAGGAATGGATCTTATAAGTTAGAATTCGATCATAAATAGGAATCTATTTTTATGGCAAAAATAACATTGATTTAGTTAACATGCCCTGATTACATCTTATAGATTTCTAAGAACAGTGAACTTTAGAATTTTTCATGAATCCTGAACACAAATAAGAAACACCTTGTTTGTTGGAAATTGATTTCAGATCTACGAAATAAATTTCTTTCATCAGCCTTAATATTCTTCAACCCAAGCTTTTTTGAAGCGAGTTAAAAAACAATTCTACTTTTAGGTTTTTATAATTTAAATTTAATAAATTTCTCTAAAATCAGCCATCGGATCTAGTGTTTGGGTGAGATATGGAATAATTAAAGCGACCTTGGATTCTCCAAGGACCTAAATCTCATTAAATTTAAAAAAAGAGATTTTCAAAAACCTAAATAAAAAATACAGCTGGGTAACAGATGTTAATTATCAAATTTCACGTTATTTGGAGTTTGTCTCTCCTGTAAAGTATCCTGTCATGCCATAAAGTTACAGATCACATTTTGTTGGTGATTGTATAGGAGAGACAGAAAACGTTCCCAAAAATCTAATTTAAAATTCAAAACAAAAACAAAACTTTTTTTTCAAGGCTTTCAAAAAGTCTACATAGTTTTAGGAAGATTCTGCAAACAGTCGAGAAGATTCTGGGCGTCTAAGGTTTTGAAGGCTTTTAGTAGATTTTGGGAGTCTTTTGTAGATTTTGAAGGAATCCCGAAAATTCTGCAAAAATCTAGAAGATTTTAGTTGGTTATGGAAGAGTTTAGAAGAACGAGTTTTTGAATGACATAGGTCTCTTTTGCTCCTAATTCTTGAAAAATTAAACGGAACTTTGAGTAACAACAGGGAAAAAGGGGGGAAAGGGAATTCTAATTCCTATCAGAAAGAATTTTTAAAATTGTTTTTAAAATTAATCGCCTAAATCCTTCTTTTTGTATGAGCCGATATTCTATTCATGCGATTTTTTAAGAGGAATCCTAACAATGCAAGAGCTCTGGAGAATTTTTCCTGTAATCGTAATAATCCTGATCACATCAGATACCATTACTGCTGATTATGTGTGCGAAGTACCCGAATATGTTAACGAATGTTTATGCGCCAATTACGAAACACACTCTCGTATGGAATGCCCTCCTGCTATTAATTTCAACTCAGCAAGCTTCATAATCAAATATTTATCACGTGGATTCACTAACATATCTTGTGGAAATAATCCAAGTTAGTCAAAATTTCACTACGATATTAATTCAGTAATACAAGAAGTGAAATATTTCAGCCTTATAAACTGCAGTCTTCAGGACAATTTAAACATAACAGAAATCTCAAGATTAGTAAGAGCCCAAAAGGTAGGGAATTTTGAATTTTCCAACAATTTTCAACATAAAAATTTAACTCTGAGGAAGAACAATTTTCAACGATTTCCTAATCTCTTGATATTAGCTTTTGTTGAAAACTACCTCTTAGGAGACCTGGAGAAAGATTTACTGCAACATTTGCCCCAACTTACGACGCTAGTCCTACGAAATAACATAATCAAATCGATACCTAAGAACTTTTTTCAGTAAGTGCCCAACTTTACAACTCTTGAATTAGATCACAATGAGATTCAGACATTTGAACCTGAAACTTTCAATGATCTGAAAAACTTGAAATTACTGAATATGTGGAGAAACGAATTAGTAGAACTTACTAGTAACACGTTTGCTGACTTGGTTTCGTTAGAAACTCTCGATCTTCAGAACAGCAATTTGACGATATTGCCTCAGGGCATTTTTGACAAACTAGATCAATTAGAAGTCGTGAATTTGTCAGGAAGCCAATTTGAGACATTACCAAAGGATTTGTTTCAAAAGAATAAGAAATTGCGTTCTGTAAAACTTGGAATGGTGCGGAAACTTAAGACTTTGCCCAGTTAACTCTTTAGCAATTTAAAAAATCTAACAGTTGTACATCTTGATCACTGTAAACTGGAAAGTGTTGCAGAAGATCTTTTTCAGGGATCGACAGAGTTGAAGGAAATTTATTTGAATGGAAACGCCCTACAAATCTTGCCTGAAAAATTTTTTATGGTTTGGAGAAAATGAATAAATTGCATCTTCCCAATAACGAGATAGAAACTATATGTAATTTAACAGTGTGACAAATATTGAGAAAAATTCGTTCACAGATTTCGTTAAAGTCACAGAAATAAATCTCTCTCACAACAATATCAAGGATTTAAGAGATGATTCTGATAACATGTCTGTATTTAATAACTGCAGAGATCTACAGGAATTAATTCTAGCATACAATAGAATCCCTCTGATCTACAAGGATTAGATTATAAAACATCCTCGTTCATTTAGGCACCTGAACCTTTCCCACAATGCAATAGCTATGATACTGGTAAGTTATTTTATATTTTCCAAATCCAATATCAAACATAAAAATCATTCGACACTAGAGGTATTTACTTTTGTATTAATTTATTTACAGAAGGAGAACTTGTATCTTAGACGCTCGCAGGACTTTACTATAAATTTATCATACAACAAAATAATGTTAATTGATCTAAGGGGAGATTTAGAATATCAGTTCCTAAAGGAATATCGCAGCAATGTAATATTGAATATACAGATGAATCCTATTGTATGCGATTGTTTTCTGTACGATTTTATACGCTATTTGGATGGCACAATGAACGAAACAGTACTTGAAATATTGGAGATACTAGTAGGATTTACTGATTGCTCTAGTCCGAAAGAAATCGAGGATACTCCTCTATTTGCTTTAAAATCCAAATATTATAAATGTAACCCATTAAGAATTGAAAAATATGATAATCACACCTTGTATCCCAAGACATGTACTCAATGGAAGAGACCTTATGATAAGACGTTAATTTTCGACTGTTCCAATAAAAATCTCACTCAAGTTCCAGAAACGTTGTGCAATTAGGAAAATAATGAATATTTTAATGAACTGAACTTCAGTGGCAACTTTTTAAACAACATTCCAAGTCTTCGTCAAACTGTACCAGAGAGTGAAGACTCTTTTACTATCGCAGAATTATATTACGACCATTTCTAAGGACGCATCTTCACCAACACTTAAGATAAGTTATTTTGCTTTGTTTCCAGATTTAGCATTCTAGATTATTTTTTCTAGATTCCAGGAATCACAGTAGTTCAGTAGTTCAATTTTAGAGAAAATAACATTCTAAAATGTTCTAAAATCTTCAAAAGCATCCCAAAATCTATTAAACTTTTCAAAAATATTTTACACTTTCAGAGTCTTTTTTGGAATCCTCAAAAATCTTTAGAATTCTGCTAAAAACTTTTAGAATCTCTCTAGTTTCTTCTAGATTTTTTTAAGACTTTCAAAAAGTCTGCAAAATTTTCGAAAGATGTGAAAACAGTCTATAAGATTCATCAAGGTTATGGGAGTTTTTTTATAGATTGTAAATGATTCTAAAATATTCTGGAAATACCTAGAAGATTCTAGAAGGTTATGGGAGAGTTCCTGAAAAAATCTTAGATTTAGAATCTTCCAGAGAATTTCTGCTTCTTAAAAAATTCTCTAAAATCTTCCAACAAATTCTAGGACCTTCTAAAATCTTTTAAAATCACATAAACGTTTACAGAGGTATCCACATTTTTTCAGAGTCTTCTAAAAACTTCTAAAATCTTTAAAAACAGCCCAAAATCAATTATAATTCTCCAAAATATTCTACACTGCTTCAGAATCTTCAAAAATCTTTTGAATTCTGACAGAAAGTACTAAAATCTTCCAGTCTCTTATAGATTTTTTAAAAAGACTTTCAAAAAGTCTGCATAATCTTTGAAAGATTCTGAAAACAGTCTAGAAGAATTGCCAAGATTATGGGATTCTTTTGTAGATTTAGAGGATTCTAAATGATTCTGTAGAATGCTGAAAATTCTGAGGTTCACAATATTCTTGAGACTTATAGAATATTCTAGAACAGTCAAGCATATTTTGTAGACTTTTAAAGAATTTTGGAATAATCTTTAAGATTATATAATATTATTATAGGAGAAATCAGAATATTGTAGAACTGTCTCTTTCTTTATCTCTACTAAAAAATCAAATCAAAAACAGTCTAAAATACTTTGGAGAATTTTTAAGGAATTCAGATCAATTTTAAAGATTCCGGAGGATTTTAAGAAATTTTGTGAATCTTTTGTAGATTTTGGAGAAGATTCTGAAAAACCTGAGAAGATTTCAGTCGAAAGCATGGAAAATTTCAGAAAACATTGAAGGAGTTTTTGAATGTCATAAGTTCCTAGTTCTCATAATTTGTGGAAAAATAATCGGACCTTTGAATTTAAAAAAAAAGGGGGAAAGGAATGAAATTTTCACATAAAGGGAGTTTAAAGAATTTTGAAAATAATAGGGGAAAAGGGGAAAATTAGGGAAAAAGGAGGAATAGGGGACCGAATGTGATCCTTTACTTTCAGATTAAAGCAAAGAATAGAATCTAAATTTAAAAAACTTATTTAGGTCCTAGCTTTGAAACTTAAATTCTTTATCCTTTGTGCAGACTTTGGAACTCCATAACAACGAGATCACGACACTATCAGTTGAGAGGCTAAACTGAATGAATGCAACCCTGAAGAGTGTGACACTTGGGGGAAATCCATGGGAATGCTAATCCATGAGATTAGGGAATTTCAACAAATGATTCTAAACAACTTCCTCATCAAAGACGTAGATACGATTACTTGTCAAAATTTGAAGCAAAAACTCAAGACGTTAACGCTGGACAAATTGTGTCCAGGCGAGACGGAAATGCTTATAGGAATCAGTTTGGCGATAGCCTTCCTGGGTTTCACGATTGGTGCCCTAGCAGCTTTGTACTATCGTTATCAGGTGGAAATTGAAGTCTGGCTCTACACACATCAGTTGTCTTTATGGTTCGTTACTAAAGAAGAATTGGAAAAGGACAAGTCTTACGATGCTTTCATCAGCTACTCGCACCAGGTCGAGGATTTTGTTGTTAGTGAATTGGTCACGAAACTCGAGGAAGGTCCTAGGCCTTTCAAGCTCTGCATTCACTTTAGAGATTGGCTTGCTGGCAAATGGATTCCTGCCCAGATTACAAAATCCGTCGAGGACTCCAAGAGGACAATTGTCGTCGTCTCACCCAACTTTGTGCGAAGTGAGTGGGGCAGATTGGAATTTAGGGCTGCACATAGCCAAGCTCTCAATGAGGGAAGAATGAGTGGAGCGAAAAGAAGTTTTGGGACAAACTTCTTTACGCTTTGACACACAAGTCTAATTTGACGAGCAGGACTCCAGAGTCCAGGATCTGCAAGAGGCAACATCTCACTGCGCAGCTAAACTTCAATAAGAAAGAATTAAAACAATTTCCTGAAAGTGGCATGACGCCACTAACCGAAAACCCGAACAAGAACTTGCAGAATGGAAGTGTTTTTGTTGAATTAAGTAATGACGAGTTGAGGAAATTTAACAGTACTTGCTAGTTTTACGAAGAAGTATATATACATTTGTTGTTATTGATAAGTGTGAAAAAAGTATAAAACTTGAACACCGAAAGAGAGTTGTTTCTATATTATGGATTTTTGAATATTTTGTATTTTCTATACAAATGCTATTTCCATTTTGGTAATAACTCTTCAAGTAGCATGTAAAAAAATGTTAGGACTCTAAAATTTTTCGTTGCAGGCTGTGAATTACTTGAAGATTTTTGAGAAGACTGTTTACTCACCAGTGATGTAAATATTACTTTAAGTATTTAAAAAGAAAAAATGCATGCTGATTAAAATGATCGACTTTATTCTAATACTTTAATGAAAGGGGAGGCTTCTGAGGAGGCTCGTCTTCGACGAGCAAAAGCTAATATTTGAATGAAAAATAAAACGACTAGTAGATCAACAAACACAAACAACTCATAGAATTTAATCTAATACTACTGCCATAATATTTTTATGCGAAAATAAGACTGAGTAGGAGAATATTAGCTACAGTTTGTTAGACAAGATATGTAGTGCTAAATGTTTTATAAATAATAAATTGTTTTGATATATAAAATTAATAATTTGTGTTTTTATCACCTCATATAATTTGGTTTTACTCCTTCACTTTTAGAAATAGTAATTACTATCTTTAAGAAGTTATAAAAACGTAAGATTCAATAACAATTATTTTGAGTATAAAACTTACGGATTTCAGCTTAGGCGATCCAACATTTGCGGACGAATTACATATGAACGTAATATCCGATTCAAGGGTTCCTAAAGTAATTTCAATGAACATAATTTAGAATGTACCGAAATATTTACTTCTTAAGGTGTAAGTGCAAAAGTCCAGTTTTTGTTCAAAGTACGTTGTTTTCGCTGAAACTGATTGTCAATTTTTTTCGAAAACCATCGACTTTTTCGAACTGCATTTTCGGTAAATTAATAGAATTTTTTTAATTTTCTTAATAGTCTATTAATTTATTTATCTTGAAAATTGAAAAAATGCAAAGGATTTTTACTTCTGAACAATTTGTTACACTTATGTACTTATTACTTGGAGACCTTGGAATATCTTTAGGGAAATGAAAACAACTAACCGTTCGAACAGTTGGTTCCCTTGGTAAAGTGAAGTTTCACCGTGTCTTTCGGGTACTGAAAAATAACATCTACTGAAGAACCATATCCATTCTTGCCTTCACATATATTAGAGCCATTGCAGAGTTTTTTGCCTCCGCAAATATTTATACTGTACTCTTTATCTTCGTGCTTCACCTGCAAATATCAGCAGTAAAAAACTTTAATGAAAAGTAATTAAAATTATAATTCTTGTTCAATTAATTTTAATTCTTATTTTGTAGACCTACGTTGAAAGTTCGTTTACGCAGTGCGGAAAGATCAATTGTGCGAAGTGGAGCGCTGATCGTGCAATTGTCATAAAAATATCCTAGAACTTTGTCGCATACGAATTTTGTTTCCCAATCGAATAAGTAGGTGCAGTTTTTGTATGTATTAAATATTGCAGAACCCTGAAAAAAATAATATGTGATTTTATTTTATTTACATGATTACATATGATAACCTAATAAAATATTTTTTAAAAATTAAATCTTACTTTATTTGCACTATAATTGCAGATGAAAGTCACGTTCGAAGAGATAAAATCCTTTTTATTTTCCGGGCAGGTGGCTCCTCCCTTATATTGCAAAATTACATGTTTTTTTTCATCCATAATTAGATTTTCCGCTGGACTTCCTAAGTTGACAATTTGTTTTGATTCTCCTCCATTTTCATCATGAAAAATTGCACAAGCTGAGCTGCCTTGACAAGCACTTAAATTTGCCGTGGAAACAAGAGGAGCACACACGTTTATATGAAATTCTGAAGAGTCAGCTTTTATCACATAATCGTCTTTTGTGTGAATCAGAGGAGTCAAATCAAATTCACCATCCTTTGTAGTTAAACTACAGTTAACCTGCAGTTTAAAAGATGAGAGAAAAAGGTCACAGAATTTTGCATAATTTTTAAAATTACATACTTAAATTAAAAATGTTAATAAATAAATTTTTAGATACCTTGTAACTTGCTATGGACCTTATTATCGCTGTTTCTTTTGTCGGTGTCTCTTCCTCGGTAGGTTTGACGATCTCTAATTCCTGATTTACAGTCGTCAAAGTCTGATTTTGTAAAGGTTCCTTACACGCGAGGGGAGTTCTCCATTCCAAAAAATAATTGCAGACTTCACTTCCATGTACATATTTTGGAAATGGATCCTGCAAAGAGTTGTATTGTTACATTCTTCGAAATAAATCTGATATTTTACCAGAACAAAGACCAAACAACTGCATTTTTACCTTTGCATTTTGGTCACAAATAAAAGTAACAACAGTTTTTATGTGATTTGGACTATGAAGATTAGGACAAATGTCTCCTTGATCATATTCAATCTTTAAAAGTCCCTCTTTTACGATGACGGGAGAGTTCGCTATTTCACCTAAAACAATACCACTGAAATATAAAAATATTTTAAGTATCATCTTAGTTTCTTAATCTGAAAATTTACTTAAAAAATGAAAAAAATTATCTCTTAACCTGTCATTGGGTTTATCATGATTCACTAAACAAGATGCCGTGTTTTGTTTGCACGAAACACCATGTCCAAATATCACAGAATGGCAAACGTTTAGTAGAATCTTTAAAGATTTATTCACTGCAACTTCATAATTATTCGAAAGCTCCGTTAATTTCGAGAGATCATATTTGTATCCAGTTTTGTCCTTCACAGAACAGTCTGTTTTATGTTCTGGACCACAAGCGGAACTAGTCTTCCAATGCAGATAAATATCACATTGATCCTTAGCCTGAAATTTATGAGCGTAAATGTTATTTTATGGATAATTAAATAGTAATGAAATGAAGTGGCCTTTTTAATAAAATAATACAAATCTTACGTATGGATACACTTCTGGATACGAATTGTTTCGAATAGCGTTATAATCACACTGCATTATAACAGTTGTTGTGTAATTTGAAGTTTTGTTACATTTATCTCCGGTGAATTTGAAAACTATTTGAAAATTATCAAATACAACCTTTGGTGGGAATGTTCCTACAAAATTATTTATTATTTTTTGGGAAACTATAGAAATAGTGTGTCTTATAAGCCTATACTTGAGAGTATTTACTTACCAAGGCTTATTTCTTTATCTTGACTCTTTAAACAAACACTGCAAACTTTTTGATTGTTGCACTGTTTTTTCAACGGACTACATAACTGAAAATAAATCAGTGCTTGGGGTTCAGTCGTTTTCATAATATAATCAGGTACGTGGTCATTCGACAACTTCCTGAAGTCAAATGTGACTATTTGCTTCTCTTCCTTTACAATACAGACATGCTCCTCTCTCTGTAACAAAACAGTTCGTTTTTATTTTGAATTTTTTAAGCTTTGTTGAGTAAATTTTCAAAATTGAAAAAAAAACGGAATATTTTAAAGCTGACAGGAACATCTAAAGTCTAAAGCATTTGTTAATTTCGAAAATAACTACTTTCTCATTACATCAGTTTCCTTATTAATAAACCAATATCTTAGAACAAATTTGAGTTTAAAATGAAATCAAATAAAAATTTCGTTCATTTGAAGGTTAAGAATTGCAGGCACATTCTGATAAAAAAATATATAGTGTTTCTTTATATGAAACAAAACAGTCTTTAGAACGTCTTTAGAACGACACGGTCTTGTGGGAGGAAGGTTAAAGGTATGTGATACATAATGACGTCACAAATTACAGACCGATTTTTTATTTTCATTCAGCGGGTTTATTAAGAGAAAAATGCAAATATAATTCTGAAATTTTGGGAAATAATAAGGAATATATTTATGCGTCGATGTCTGGTGCCTTTCAGCTTTTATTTCGAAAAAAAAAATTTCTTAAAAATAATTTATTTTCAAAATAAAAATTAAAACGCATCAGACATCGATTCCTTGATACATTTCTTATTATTTTCTTAAATTTCAGCATTACATTTGCATTTCACTTTTAAGGGTATTTGATACATAATGATGTCACGAATTACCGACTGATTTTTTATTTATATTCAGCGGGTTTATTAAGAGAGAAATGCAATTATAATTCTGAAATTTGAGGAAATAATAAAGAATATATCAAGGAATCGATGTCTGGTGCGTTTCAATTTTTATTTTGAAAAAAAATATTTTTGAAAATCTTTTTTCGAAATAAAAACTGAAACACCAGACATCGATGCCTAAATATGTTCTTTATTATTCCCCAAAATTTCAGCATTATATTTGCATTTCTCTCTTAATAAACCCACTGAATGTAAATAAAAAATCGATCGGTAATTCATGACGTCATTATGTATCACATACCCTTAATAAACCCGCTGAATATAAATAAAAAAGCGGTCGGTAATTCGTGACACCATTATGCATCACTATGTATCATATACATTTATGAAATTTGAGGAAATAATAAGGAATCGATGTTTATTGTATTTCTATTTTTATTTTGTAAAAAAATTATTTAAAAAATTTTTTTCTTGCAAATAAAAACTGAAACGCACCAAACATAGATGCCCAGATATGTTCTTTATTATTTCCCAAAATTTCAGCATTATATTTGCAGTTCTCTCTTATTAAACCCGCTAAATGTAAATAAAAAATCGGTCAGTAATTCGTGACGTAATTATGTATCACATACCCTTAAAAGATGATGCAAAATAGGCAAATTTGCCAAAAGATAATTATAAATAAACAAATTTTTTGATTCTCGCAGATTTCGGACAATTCAGTTAGCACATGCTATAGAGAATAAAACAATACAGACAGCAGAAAATAAGATAAAACCTCAGTATAATAAGGAAAAATTGATATTGACTAATTTATTACCTTTAATTCTTTTCCAAATATTGATTTATTGTACCTTTTTCCACTTAGAATAACTGGGAAAAATAGAGTGAAAACGAAAAGCCAACAGACCCTCATTGTAATCCTCATATTTTTTAGACGATTTTACTGAATGGTGTTCAGCAAAATCGCCAGACATCACAAACGTGATTATTCAAGCATTGATAATGTCAGCACAACACCGGCGAATATTCGTGGAATCCTTGATGTTTTCGCGCGAACAAAATTCCACTCCTGAATGATCACAACGACAAATCGAAATGTACTGAACAAACTCACTTGATAAATCGATCAAGTCATACCCCAGAAATATCGACTGATAATTTCACTGATAATGGGATTATTTTCGATTACTGAAGATAAAATCTTTATTGAAATGTGTAATTGTTTCAATACTCAGATTCACGTTCTTCCACCATGTTTTCGCTCGTCTACTAGCCTTCTTCTATATATTTGATGTTATTGGTGGACTTTTTTGTATTCTGTGTTCTGATTGGTCAAGAAATAATAAAAAAGTAGCGTTCTTGGGGGAAGGGGATTAATGGCGGCTAATAGGAAACATGATTATTCCTAACCTCACTCTTGTTTATTAAAAACAAAAATGCGTGAATCAAATCATCTTTCTTTTTTATAGAAAATAATTGAAAATAATCAGAATGGAGAGCACAACAATGCATGAGACTTTTTCGGTATTAAAACCGAAGTGTGATAGATTAATGAATTGCCCAAATGCTGAAAATGCTATTGAAGTTGTAAAACATGTGGAAAAGTGTTCGAGTGGAGTAATACAGAATTTAATGTCATACATTTTATTTCCTGCAACGACACACCTGAACAATCCAGCCGTAAGGTAATATTTGTAATTACTTAATATCCATGTTTACCTATATAGAAAATTTCGAGACTTGTCATTAAATTTTATTAAACATTCTAAACATGTTTTTAATTTTTTTCACTTATTAGCAAAGATGTAAAACAACATTTACTGGACACTGTCAGAGCAGTAATTTCAAAATCGAGAATAATGAAGATAGGAATCTTCAACAATCTTTACTTGTGTGCCGTTTCTCAAATTTTCAATCCCAAGGAGCCTGAAATGTGTAAGTATACATATACCGAAATTAGAGCACATAAATAAAGATCACAGTTCTCTATTTTTTCCTATTTCACCTCTTTTTCCCCTTCCACCCCTATTATTTTCAAAATCCTCTAAAATCCTTTTATTTGAGAATTCTATTCATTTTCCCTCGTGTTCAACATTTCTTTATTCAAAGTTTCGATTAACTTTCCAAGAATTATAAGAAATAGAAACTTTATGGCATTTAAAAACTCTTTCAATGTTTTCTGAAATTTTCCATAATTTCCAAATTTCTAAATCTTCTAAACGCTTCCACAGCCGACTAAAATCTTCTAGGTTTTTCTCAAATCTTTTAGAATCCTTCAAAATTCACAAAATACTCCCAAAATCTCATAAAATCCTCCAGTCTCTTTAAAATTGACCTGAAATAGTTCAAAGTTATCCAAAATATTTTAGACTGTTCTAGCATCTTCTGGGATCTCCTATAATAATCTTATAAAGTCGTGAAGAATATTATCTCAAAATTCTTGAATATTCTACAAAATATACTACACTGTTACAGAATTCTCTAGAATCCTCAAGAATTTTCTTAACTTCAGAATTTTCAGAATTCTGCAACAATCATTTATAACCCTCGTCAATTTTAAGTAGACACCAATAATATTGAAGAATCTTCTAGACTGTTTTCAGAATCTTCCTAAAATTCTGTAAACCTTACGAGAACTCCTCAGAAAAAATTCTAAAAGATTCTGAAACAGAGTAAAATGTTTTTGAACATTAGATATAATAAATTTTAGGGTGTTTTCTTAATTTTAGAAGTTTTTAGAAAACTCTGAAAAAGACTGGATGTTTCTGTAAGATTTTAAAAGATTCTGGAAGATTGTAGAATGTTCGAGGATTTTAGAAGATTTTGGAAGAATCAGAAAGTCTCTGGAAGATACTAAAACATTTTGAAAAATCTAGATTCTAGAAAACTTCGAGGTATTTCAGAAGATTTAATGTATCTACAAGTATATGGAAAATTAAAATAACAGATGATTTCATGTTCATAAAGGATTTTAGAAATTTCTAAAGAATTCCAAAGATTCTAAAAGTGTAGAAATTCATGGAGTGTTTTATTAGATTCTAGACAGGGATCCAAGGTTTTTAAGGATTTTTTTAAATTCTGGAGAATTGCAGATATTTTGGGGATTTTATTTTTTGAAAATTTGAAAATTCGAAATTTTATACTATACATAACTCATAATTCAGAAATCTAAATTCTTGTCCGTAATTTTGGCAGCCGAAAATTTTTGTATCATTAAGTTTTAGAGTTGGCAAATTTTTTGTTCGGAAATCTTTGCTTTTGGAATTTCTTTCTTTTCAACTTATTTTTAAAATTGTTTTTTGGGAATATTATAGAACTTCTGATGTTTTTATGATTCAATTTTGAATTGCTGCGGTTGAGTTGCAGTCTTCAAAAGATAACTGAAATATTTTTTTCCTCTTTCTTGTTAAACGTTAATGAAATTTAACATCCAAGGTTGGAATATAATTTTATTTTTTAATAAAATTTGAATTTTCTTAAAAAAGTATTGCATTGATTAACATTTATTCGCTTATTTTCAAGGAAAAAAGTTTCCTCCTTATTTAAAAAAAATCCCCTTGTTCGAAAAATAAATTGCTTATTTTCCCTCAAATAAACTACTGTTCCACGGTGTTCCCTGGAATTAGAGCACATAACTTGTATTTTTTAAATTATAATTAAAAGAATATTTTGATTACATATAGAAATGCTTTTCTTATTTGTTCAGTGATTTCATTGCATGAAGAACTGAAAGAAAGTGTAATTTTGTGTATAAAGTGTTTAATAGAACGATGCACATCGGACGTTTTAGAATTGATTTACACACCACAAAATACACCTACATTGAGTAATGGCATTTATTTATGTGTATTAATTGCTCGTTCTGAAAAATCGAGATCTCTTAGGTAAGATTTATTTATTTTAATTCAAACTTGCTACTAAAATATTCATAGATTCATAGAATTTCCCTCTGAAGATTTCACATTAAGTTCAATATTTGTTCAGAATTGCAGCAATAAAAACTGTAATGTCTCTTATGCAAGTGCACGACGAAGCAGATACAGAAGATACAGTTTTTCGATCTCAGATCGCTGACTTGGTAATGGTGATTTTACCCGGAGTTACAAGTGGATTACTGGAAGTTGCAAAAGGAAGTGATGTTCAAGGACATAAACTCACAGTGGTAAACTTCTCCTCAAAGCTTACTCTATTTTCATTTGTAAGATAAATAATTACTTTCGAGAATGCAAATTCACCATTAATAAATTAACGATCAAAATTTACAGATAGCAATTAGAGCTTGGAGCAGAATAATTGCTCTCGTTATGGAAGATTCACCGGAGCTACAAAGCGAACCACTTTTGGATTTGATTGGCAAAAAAAATGAAATTATTTCTACCAATCAGTTTAGCAAGTCTTTGAAATTTCAAAGGCCAGATGACATGAAGGAATTTTTAGAATCTTCTAAAAGAACTCCAGACTGGTTTCAATTCGCCAGTGAAAAGCTCAGCATCCTTATTAGTGAATTGAACAGTTTAGCGTCTCATTCTCACTTTAGAGTAAGAAAAGAATTAGCTGCTGGGATTGGTTTATTACTCACTAAGTGTCCTAGGTAATTTACCAAATCTTTAATGATTGAAAATGTTTAATAAATCATTTACGTATGTAATTTGTGCTTTTATAGAAATATGAAGCCGTCGTTTTCAAAATTAATAGAAATTCTGATCACTCTATCCGAGGATGAATCCCTAGATGTTGCAGAAGTGGCAAAGCATGGATTGGATACCGTAAGCACGAAATGTTCACAGGAAAGTGGAATGAAATTTCTAGTCGAATTATTCGAAGATAACTTTTACAAATTGCTCACGACTCTTCCCAGAATTATGAGAACAGCAGGTTCATTTTTATTTAAGTTATTTAATATCTTCAAATGCTTTCGCATTCTTCTTTTCTCAATGGTCTAATTTTTCAAATTTTTTCAGACGATTCTATGCAGCTTTCATACTTGAATCAATTGGCTGCATATTTAAGATTGCTAGGGAAACAAAGATTACCTCAATTTATGTTATCTGCTGTACATTTACAAAGATTAATTCTTGCACTCGTTTACGTCGCTGAACTTGAAAGCAGTGGAATTTCAGTACTGGAGGATTTTTCTTCCAAAAGTGAGGAAAAACATTACACAAAATTTACTTTCTATGAAAGTAGCATAACGAGAACTTTTGTGAAACTAAAATCTATTTTTTTATTAGGTGTGGATGACGTCGTTCATTATTCCACTTGTCCCTTGTGGAAGCAGTTTAAGTTTATTAACAGCTCTCCTGCTGAAAACAAACTCATGGCTGTCTGTAGACTTTTGGGTGAACTTGGCGATTTCGAAATCTTAGTCGACACAATTTTAAAATTGATGTTCGATATGCCGCAGTATAGAAAAGAGTTGACGTTATTGCTTAATTGGATTTTAAAAGGTATTTTGAAAGATGAAAAAAATTATTTTTAATGCCGCAGTGCTCTGTGAGATAAATTAACATTATTTCAAATTTTTCAATTTTCTAGTTCCACTCACAAATCCGGCGCGGTTACCACTTTATAGACAAATAATTGATCAGTATATATCGCAGGATTTCTGGTACTTGCCTCTAGAAGTCTCAGAAGATACGAATTTGGGGGAGGTTCAAAGCAATTTAATACAAAGTTGTCTTTTGGTCGAAGGCTTGGGAAATACAGCGGAAGTTGTAAATAAAGATTATGATGCATTTCTTTTAAAGACTCTTTATCTAGTTTTGGAACGAGCAGGTAATTTCGTTTCTTTTACGAGTCTTTTCTAAATTTACAAGAATCCCAGTCAGTCTTCTATTCTCCTTTTTTGAATATTTTATTTCCAAAATCCCCGAAAATCTCTTTATTTAAGAATTTTGTTCCTTTTTCCACTTTTTCCCTTATTTTACGTGTTACGAAAGTTTTTAAATAAATATTTTCGATTAATATTTATCACTTCAGTCTGTGATTAAACATAAGTTTGGCACGTGTAAATAAATAATTACCTTCTTTATGATATAAATTTTGTATATGTATGTTATGTTAAAATTCCCTTTTCTATGTATATGTTCACTTTCAAAAATCTCAAAAA
>JBAGKK010289463.1:8817-20157 GCA_037177015.1 Euceroptres primus | reverse complement strand
TTTAATTTAATTTAATTTAATTTAATTTAATTTAATTTAATTTAATGTAATTTAATTTAATTTAATTTAATTTAATTTAATTTAATTTAATTTAATGTAATTTAATTTAATTTAATTTAATTTAATTAATTTAATTTAATTTAGTTAATTTAATTTAATTCAATTAATTTAATTATATTTAGTTAATTTAATTTAATTCAATTAATTTAATTTAATGTAATTAATAATTTAATTAATTTATTAACCTTCTTTCTAGATATCTATCCCTCTCGTTTTTATCATCAGCTTTTAGAGAGTTTCTGTCCTTCTCAGCATCAAGGTAAATATCAGTCAAGGCTTCATTGGAGAACACATAAAGAGGACTCAGTGAACTCAAAAACCTTACAGCTTTGAAGAAACTAGCAGCAAATTTGGCAAGTTTCTCATGTTCTTTCATTCTTTTTGTAACATCTTCCAAGCTGTGACGACTTTTCTCCAGTGCGAGAGCAATCTCTTTAGCCTTGGATTGAGTAGCTTCCAAGGATGATAACAATCCACCTTGAGATCCTTGTGATTCCTGAAGAAGGTCCTGGCCTCTTGCAGCTCCCAACTGGGCCAAAAGGTCTAATCTCGCAGCATCCCTCTCACCAGATAATTTCTCTTCCCTTTCTAAGGCTTCTCTTCTCTGAGCTTCAATCTCTGGAGTTTCCTTCAGAATAACTTTCTCGATGAATTTTTCTGCTAGGCTTCTGGTACCAGCACCAAGAGTGATTCTGAACAAAACTGCATCAGCTTCACTTGGAAGTCCATCCAGTCGATCTCTTCTGGTGGCAAGGAATAACTGGAAACCTTGTTGACCTGGTAAAATTCTGTCTCCAAGTCTTAAAGGTCTTCTTCGAAGAAGAGGAAGAAGGACTGAAGGAAGGTCGACTAATTCCTCCACTAGGAGAGGTTTTCCAAACCTAACTGCCAACTCTACAGTCGTGAGGAACTTGCTATCATCAGGTTTTGTAACTTCAAGTTTGGATCCAACGTTTGATCTTAACCAAGCAACAGCCACTCCAGAGGAATCCATGAACATTGGTACCAGAGGTCCTCTCAAAGCACAAGCTGCTCCTACTAAACTTCCAGTGTCAACTGGCAAGCCTTGTGCTCTCCAGAGCAGACGTTCTCTTTCATTAATCAGGAGATCTAAAACTGTCTTTCTCCAATGATCATCTTTAATTGGATCTTGATAAACCAGAAGTGAGGCTGCATTAGCTGCTTCAGCACCCAAGATCATTTTTCTTGCAGTCAGTCCTTCAAACTGTTTCTGCCAGTCACTGTGTTCAGTATCCAGTTTCTGAAGAAGAGCCCTAGCTGTGGCTAAGCTAGCTTCAGTGGCTTCTGATCTCAGTTGCAGGGCAGCAGCTCCTCTAGAGTGAGCTGCCAATTGTTCCTGAAGCTGAGCTACTTTACTCTCCACAGTATTAAGACCCTCAGCCAACCTTCCAAGCTGAGCTTCAGCAGCAGCTAGACTTTCGGCCAGGACTCTTTGCTCTCTTTCCAAAGGAGCAACCTGTTGCAAAATTTGACCATACTGAAGATTTGCTAGAACCCAGGCAGCTAATGGAGCAGCCGCAACTGAAGCTCTCTTCGCAGTTTTCTCTTCGAAGCTTTCTGGTCGCTCTTTCACCAGTTTAGAAACAGCTTCCAGACTCGCAGGAGTACTGCGTCTTGCATCCCATGATCTGATTTCTTCCTTGACCCCTCGTTTGGCCAGGAAAGTCTTCATACTGTTCCAGGAAGTGTCTCTAATTCCCATCAACCTGAGGACTCCTTCGAGAACGTCTCTTACTGGAGCTGGAGGAGCTCTCAAAGATCGAACTTCAGAGAGGGCATCAGCTCCGATTCCAGCAACTGCATGAGCGGCTTGTTCAACTAGTGGCTCCACTTTACCCAGTTCACTTTCGATATCTGCTTTTCGACGAGCTAACTCAGCACTTTCTCGTTCTGTCTCAGCTTTCAAGGTCGTCATTTCTCCCCTTTGACCAGTGGCTCCTCTCATGGTAGCAGTGATTTGCTCCAAAGCAGCATTAGCTCTTCCTTTTTCAACTTCCAACTCTTGACGTTGCTTATCAGCTTCTTCCTCCAACTTGGCAACTCGTTCACCAGCCTCTCTTAGTCTACTAATTCCAGCTTCTAGGCTCTGAAGCTTCTCCTCGATTTCCTTGAGCCACTTTTCACGAAGGTGTGTCCAAATATTCAGTGAGGCTAAAAATCTAGCTGGAGCCTGCTGATGACGAGGTGCTTGCAAATGAGCTTTGACTACTTCCTTCACACCTGATGATTCTTCCTGGGCTTCGGTTTCAACTCCACTCTGATGAATCGCCAGTTCAGTCAAGGATTCTTCCAAGGTCCACCATTCTCTCCCTGGACCCTGACCAACGAAGATGCAGTGTTGAAGAAGACTTGATCGCGACAACCAAGTGGCGTTTATTTCATTCACATCTAGAATTACAATCACCCTAAGTAGAGTTCGTAAACGATGGTAGAAATATTGCTCTAACGTTCCAGAAAAGTCTTCCCTTCGTGCCAGTTCAGCCAATGGAGCGATGAGTCCATCTAACTCTTCAGGAGTCAATAGACCTGGAATTTCGCCTTGAGATACGATAGCACCAGCAAGAATTGCTAGACCCTCTTCCCGGATATGATGTTCTTCTAATAAAAGTATTGTTGGTTCTCCATCTATTGCAGATGTTTGTACAGCTGCTTTGATGGCCGATCTGCCTCGACCTGGACCAAAAGAGACCATATTCATCGAAGAATAGGTGCTGACCAGCCTCACTGCTGATTTTCGACCAGCTCCAGGTCTGCCAACAAGGATTATCCCCCGTTGTTCATTTCCTAAAGCCCAGCTGATTCCAGCAGCTGTCTGCAAGAGATGAGATGAAATTACAGCTTGTAAAGGATCCCCTTCTCTTTCACATCTAGCAGTTGCACCTTCCATCTCCCTTTTCCACAATTCCTTTTCCAATGGAATCAATCCAACACTTCCTCCTTTCCAAATATAAACATCCTCGTCTGGACTCTTACTACTTGGTACCCTAGAAGCTATTATCGATTCCCAACGTTGCAGATCTTTGGCATTCAACCTGGGTCTGAAGAGTTGTCTTCCAGTGTATATCAAATGACAGGTAATATCAGATTCATCTTCAGCGATAGGATAATATTTCATTGAATCAGCCCAGAGTGCTAAATCCTTGTAGGACCACCTTGAAGATGATTCTTCTGGAGGAGAAATTACTCCAAAAGCTTCTACCATTGCTGGAGCTATTCTAGAGATCCAGGATTCAATCATGACGTCTCCACGTTTTAAAGCACTCCTCAGATGAAGTTCTATTATAGCCACCATGTCCTTGGATGTTTGACGAGGTAGATAGTGAGTCACCAATAATGCATTCAACCTTGGATGAACTTTAGAGTGTGAGTCTCCAGTACAAACGACTGATAACGGAACGCTAGCAAACTCCAAGTCATCTTCATGGAATCCCCCTTCCTGTAACAATTCTCTGATAAGTTCTTGCAAGTCTTTTGATGCTAGATGCAAATCTTCCAAAATTAGAATCAGTCGAGATCCATTTCTAGGTCGATAGGTTCTTCCCTGTGAGGATGATTCCACCTGGACACAAGCTCTTTTAAATCTTGCAATAAGATCTTGAGGACCATAGAGAGAAGATCCTTTTATAACTGATAAAGAATCACCAGCATTATCTCTAATCGATGATGAAATTATTCCAATCAGAGAAGTCTTTCCACAGCCATCAGGTCCTCGAATCAAAACTGATCTGTTGCTTTCTATCCAGGGCAAAATTATAGCCATTGCTCTCTGGATTGTTCCAGATAGATAAACTGGTCCAGTTTCAGTTGTTGTTGATTGATTAGAGTTTCCTAAAGGTTCCAAACGATCTGTCTCTGGATTGTACAAAACAGAAAATGGTTTTTGGGGATCAGGACACCAGCAATCTGTCAACTGATAAATTGATCGAGCCAGCTGATCTGTCATTTGAGGATCTTCTATTTGACTACACAGAGAAGCCAAAAGTGCATAAGTTCCTAGAGTTTGAGTATGAGCCTTTTTCAAATGAGGCAAAGCACCATTGATCAAACCTGATGCTGATGAATATTCTTTGTTGATCTTCAAGACTTGTTTTACCCCAGTACTTAAATGGGTATTAGCAATGTCCTTTCCTATTGTTGAAAGATCTTCGAGAAGGTTGGGTGTGATTAGAGCAGAAACAGCTGTTGATCCAAGATGAAGGACTCCAAGTCGTGAGACTGTAGCAGGACTTGCAGCATCAAGTTTGTGAGTCTCGAAAATAAATCGAGTACCATTTCCAAGTCTCATACCAACTCCATTAGGAAGAGTCAGTATTCGATTATCATCTAAGGCAGAGTTTAAAGCTTCAGCCCATCCAGGTTCCACATCACCATTTAAAATGATCCACGTTGGTGTATCACCAGCTGCTGAAACTGCATTTGCTAATAGACCCTCTTTCCATTCTCTGGTTTGGGGATCTATTTTTCCCAAAAGCTTCGACTTTGGAACTGCTCCTGGATAGACTATGAACTGAATCACAGGTTGACCTATTTTTGCCAAAGCTTCAGCTAACATTTTCCTAACCAAGGTTTTCCCACTTCCTGGACGTCCAACTACAGCAACACCAGTTCTACTTCGTAACTGATCATTCAACTGGATACACCTATTGACAAGGTCCTCTTGCAGACCTTTGGATTCACATAGTTCCATCAAGCTGATCTGCAAACCTGGTTTCTCTATTGAATCAACCAGAGATAAGTTTGTTTTTGGAAAAACGTCATTCAAGAGAGCAAGGAACTTGGCTGTGTCGTC
The DNA here is from genome assembly GCA_037177015.1 of Euceroptres primus. NCBI lineage: Eukaryota > Metazoa > Arthropoda > Insecta > Hymenoptera > Figitidae > Euceroptres > Euceroptres primus. The sequence goes on along the minus strand of JBAGKK010289463.1, from coordinate 15,287 downwards.
TTCATTCAACTTTGGTAGAGTAGAAGCCTTTATAGCAATCAAAAGTCTGAAACGATAAAAATTGATATGGAACAGAATAAATGGAATAAATGGAATAAATGGAATAAATGGGATAAATGGAATAAATGGAATAAATGGAATAAATGGAACAGAATTCTTTAATTCTTAATTCTCACCTGGTAGTTTCATTCACATCAGCAGTCTTGATATTAGATGGAATAGCATCAAGAACAGACCTAAGGGCTCTTAGTCCCCAATCATAGTGTGGCTGTTTGGATAATAGTTTTTCTGCAATATCGATAGTCTCTACCAGCTGATTGGCTAGACTAGAAGCTTCTAAGAAACCTGCACACTCCATCAGAGCTCGAACGATGTTGGTCTTATCAGGATGGGCCATTCCAATGGGTCTGAACAATCGGGCCAAGGAATCTGGTAGCTTGTGTCGACCACCATAGTCATTACTTGCAGGATTCATGGTGATGAAAACGCAACAATGTGGATCTAGAGTAACATTGTGGCCACCTAGTGACACATTAGTTGCTCCATCTCTCACAGCTTCTTGAAGAGGTCTCACCAACATGGCAACAGCACTCAAGGTTTCCTCTTCAAGACGATTGAACTCATCGAAACAACCCCAAGCTCCAGCTTGCGCAAGACCTCCAAGGATCCTTCGCATACTTCCAGCATCCATACCTTCATCACAGTTGAAGACGATAACAAAACGACCTAGAATTGCTCCCAAAGCTTTGACACTCTCAGTCTTTCCGGTTCCAGCTGGACCAGTGGGACTTCCACCCAGACCTAATTTCATAGCCTGAGTCAATGCTAGGAAACATCTTTCTGTCAGAGGAGTTCGAACAAGACCAAGAGCAGCTCCTTGGTATTCGAATCGATAGGGAAATTCTGCTCCAGCACATCTAACGACTGCTCCATTCCCTCTTCTGTAACTTCTCAGTTGTCTGCTCCATGTCCAAGAAACGCTTTCTTTATCTGCCAAGATCCCAAGAAGAGTTCTCGTCACTTGGAGATGATGAACTGTGTCCAGAAGTAGTCCACGTGCCTTCAAAGCTGTTAACTTGTCTCCAGCATCTTCTAAACCTCTATACTTTGCTCTTTGAGTTTCTAGGTATTCCACAAGTTTCTGGATTGAGTGTTTGCCTTCCTTCATAGCAGCTTCACACCTTTCTGTGAAGAGGATCCTACCACTAAGGTGAAGAATCTGTGCAGGGTATAAAGAAGGATCTGCAGATGAATCTGAGAGACACTTGGAGAGACCCTGACGTAAAGAGTTCCTCATTCCCTCTTCAAGATTCGTGAGCCATTGCGGAAGAGAATCTGTGGTGTCAACAGGTTGTGGTAGCTTTAGAATTTCACCTTCAGGAGACACGACACATTTGATCAAGTTCTTTTCCCTTTCTATGGACCCAACTCCTTGATAGAGTTTTGGTAGCTGAGTTTCAAGACCCTTTCCAGTTCCTGAAACCAGTTCCAGAAGATCCTCATCACTTAAAAAGTACAAACGAGGATAGGATGATCTTTTTTCTTCTAAAAACTCATCAAGACTTCTTTGGCATCTGTCTAAGAGGTCTTTTAAGTTCATCAGAGCTGGCAAAGGTAGCTTCCTCAAAGAAGGTATTCTGGGATCCTTGACTACTTCGTTCATCACGTACCTAAACTCTTTATCAGCTCTCAACCATCTACCAGAATCGTTTGGTGAGGCTCCTCCTCCATAGACTGGTTCCAGATAAACCCATTTTCTCTGAAGCAAACTCAGAACTTTGATTCTTTCTTCTAGTTCGTATAAAGCTGCTTCACACCTAGCAGCTCTGGATGCAAACCTCTCATAACCTGGAGCACCTCTTGCCCCTTCTAACAAAAGTCTAAGTTCACCAGCTCTTGCCAAAAGAGGACCATATTCTCCAACCAGGAAAATCTTCACATTCTTGCTGTCTGTAGACTCCTGCAGTGGAAGAGAAGTTGACCCTTCCCAAGCTTCCAGTTCAGCAAGAGCCTGACGAATTCCACTCTCAGCAGCTGCTCTCTTTGTAACTTCTTTAACACGTTCTACATTTTCTTCAATGTCTTTAGAACACTTCAGCAAGTGTCCCAAAGTGATATCCCTAGGATGAGTAACATCCTTCAACTTTAAAATTGGTTTCAACTCGGCCCAATGTTCTTCTGCCAACTCATCTCCTCTGAGAAATTGAATCCACTCGATTCCAGTTCTGATCTCTCGGATTTTCTTCTTAACAAAGGATTCATTTTCAACAGGCTCTTGTGGAATTTTTGTTTCGCCAGTTTCTCGATCCTTAGAATGCAACTGAAGTCTCGCCTCCCAAGAATCCAACCAATCATGAAGCCTGGGTAGCCTTCTTCTTGCCACAGACCACTCCTCATCTTCTTGCTTCTTTAACTCCTCGAGAAATTCTGATTGGAATCTGCAATTCAACTCCTCAGCTTCCAGTTGAGCTTCCAGGGTTTCAAAACTATCCTGATCTTCGAGAATTTCATTTAATTCAAATCCTATTCTCTGACAATCAGATCTCAAGGACTCTCTCTGTTCCTTCAAGGTTGTCCATCTTTCCTTCATGGAATCGAACCAATCGATAGTGATATCTTCTGGTTTGGATGACCACTTAGCTTCCCATCTTTCTCTATCATCTCGTAGAGCTAAAGCCCTGTGTCGAAGATTCACTTTAGCATCTTCTACTTGACGAATCATCACTGCTTGGTGTCTTTCCAATCTTTCTGTTAGGCTTTCCCAAGCAGCATGTGCACCACTGATTCCTGAAAGATTATTACGTAACTACAGCTTGCAACGATTAAAAACAGCGAAACGTCGAAAACACGATTTGAAAAAAAACAAGTGAGACCAAAAAATTGACGATGGAAAATAGTCAATCTCAATGAAAGAAAGTCTTTCTGAAAGTTTAATCCCTCTAGATCCCTCGGAACTCACTCCTTTTCCACCCCTAATACTTAAAACATTCCTGGAAACTACCCAAAATTCGAGACCACGAATTTTTCGATGAAAAGTAGTTTAAGTTGACAAGAACAAAGCCATATAAAATTTTCAGCCCCCTAAACGCTTTAGATCTCACCATTTTTCCAACCCTGATATTTAAAAAATTCCTGGAAACTACCCAAAATTCAAAACCACGAATTTTTCCTTGAAAAGTAGTTTCAGTTGACAAGAAGAAGGCTGTATAAAATTTTCAACCCCCGAAACGCCTCGGATCTCATAACTTTTCCACCCCTGATACTTAAAAGTTCCTGAAAACTACTCAAAATTCGAAATCACGAATTTTTCGATGCAAAGTAGTTTCAGTTTAAAACGAAAAGGCCAAATAAAATTGTCATTCCCATAAAACTTTCAGATCTACTCCCTTTTCCATCCCTGATACTTAAAAAATTCCTCAAAACTACCCAAAATTTAATACCACTAATTTTTAGATGCAAAGTAGTTTCAATTGACAGGAAAAAAACCATATAAAATTTTTAACGCCCCGGATCTCACCCCTTTTTCACCTCTAATTCTTAAAAAGTTCCTGGAAACTACCCAAAATTCGAGACCACGAATTTTTCGATGAAAAGTAGTTTCAATTGACAGGAAGAAAGCCATATAAAATTTGTAACGCCCCGGATCTCACCCTTTTTACCTCTAATTCTTAAAAAATTCCTGGAATCCACCTAAAATTTGAGACCACGAATTTTTGGATTTAAAGAAATTTCAATTGAGAACAAGAAATACATAAAATTCTCATCCCCCTAAAACTTTTAGATCTCACCCCTTTTCCAACTCTTATACTGTTCCACCCCTACAACTTAAAAAATTCCTGGTAACTACCCAAAATTCAAGACCTTTTAAATTGAAACTACTCTGCATTGAAAAATTCGTTGTCTCGAATTTCGAGTAGTTTCTAGGAATAAATTTTAATTGTTTTAGCCTTTTAAGCTATTAATACAAATTTTATTTCTTAAGAGGAGAGTCAATTTATTTATTTATTGACCTTATCAAGAGGTCGATATAGCAGATATCTGCATAAATTAACTCTCCTCTAATGAAATAAAATTTGTATTAATAGTTGTAAAAGTCCAAAAGCAATTAAAATTTATGTAATGTACTAAACGGTAAAAATAATCAAGTTTCTAAGAATTTTTTAAGTATAAGGGGTGGAAAAGAGGTGAGATTCGAGGCATTTAGGGGGCAGAAAATTTTATATGGCTTTCTTTTGATCAATTCAAACTACTTTGCATTGAAAAATTCGTGGTCTGGGATTTTTGTTAGTTTCCAGGAATTTTTTAGGTATTAAGGAAAAAAAGGGGTGAGATATAAAAGTTTAGGGGATAACAATTTAATGTCTTTATTTTTATCAATTGAAACTTCTCTGAATCGAAAAATTCGTCGTCTGGGATTTTGAGTGGATTCCATGAATTTTGTAAGCCTTAGTGGCTGAAAAAGGGTGGGATCCGAAAATTCCAGAGGGATAAAAATTGTATATGGCCTTGTCTTTTCAAATTTAAACTGCAGTGAAAAATTCGTGGTCTCGAATTTTGGGTAGTTTCCAGGAATTTTTTAAGTATTAGGGGTGAAAAAGGGGTGAGATTTAAGGCATTTGGAGGTTTAAATGTTTATATGGCGTTGTTCGTGTTAATTAAAAGTACTTTGCATAGAAAAATTCGTCTCGAATTTTTGGTAGTTCCCAGGAATTTTTTAAATATTAGGGGTAGAAAAGGGGTGAGATCTGAAAGTTTTAGGGGGATAACAATTTTGTTTTTCTTGTTATCAATTAAAACTTCTCGTGGTTTGGGATTTTCGGTAGATTCAATAAATTTTTGAAGTTTCATGGGCCGAAAAAGAGTGAGATCCGAAAATTATAGACGGATAAATATTTTATATGACCTTGCCGTTTTAAATAAAAACTACTCTGCATCGAAAAATTCGTGGTCTCGAATTTTGGGTAGTTTCCAGGAATTTTTTAAGTGATAGGGGTGAAAAAAAGGACAAGATCTAAAGCTTTGAGGAGGCTGAAAATTTTTTATGACTTTCTTCTGGTCAATTTAAACTACTTAGCCTCAAAAACTTTGTGGTCTTGAATTTTGGGCTGTTTCCAAGAATTTTTTAAGTATTTGGGGTGGAAAAAGATTTTTTAAGTCTTAGGGGCTAAAAAAGGGTGAGATCTGAAAATTCCAAAGGGATAAAAATTTTATATGGCCTTGTCGTTTCAAATTGAAACTACTCTAAATCGAAAAATTCGTAGTCTCGATGTTCAGGTAGTTTTCAGAAATTTTTTAAGTATGACGGGTGAAAAAGTGGAGAGATTCAAGGCGTTTAGAGGTCTAAAAGTTTTATATGGTGTTGTTCTTGTTAATTGAAACTACTTTGCATAGAAAAATTCGTCTCGAATTTTTGGTAGCTCCCAGGAATTTTTTAAATATTAGGGGTGGAAAAGGGGTGAGATCTGAATGTTTTAGGGAGATAAAAATTTTATGTCTTTCTTGTTATCAATTGAAATTTCTTGAAGCAAAAAATTCATGGTTTGGGAAATTGGGTAGATTCCATAAATTTTTTAAGTCTCTGGAGCCGAAAAAGTGTGAGATCCGAAAGCTCTAGAGGGATGAAAATTTTATACGGCCTTTCCGTTTTAAATTGAAACTAATCTGCATCGAAAAATTCGTGCTTTCGAATTTTGGGTAGTTTCCAGGAACTTTTTAAGTACCAGGGGTGGAAAAATTGTGAGATCCGAGGCGTTTAGGGGGCTGACAATATTATATGGCTTTTTTCTTGTCAATTGAAACTACTTTTCATCGAAAAGTTCGTGGTCTATAATTTTGGGTAGTTGCCAGAAATTTTTTAAGTATTAGGGGTGAAAAAGGGGTGATATCTGAGGCTTTTATGGGACTAAAACTTTTATATTTCTTTCTTCTTGTTAAATGAAACTACTTTGTATCGAAAAATTCGTGGTTTTGAATTTTGGGTAGTTTCCAGAAATTTTTTAAGTATTAGGGGTGGAAAAGGGGTGAGATGCGAGGCTTTTAGGGGGCTGAAACTTCTTGTTAATTGAAACTACTTTGCTTTGAAAAATTCGTGGTCTCGAATTTTGGAAAGTTTTCAGGAATTTTTTAAGTATCAGGGGTGAAAAAGGGGTGAGTTCCGAGGAATATAGAGTCTAGAGGAACGAAACTTTCAAAAATACTTTCTTTCATTGAGGTTAATCATTTCCGTCAATTTTTTGGTCTCGCTTGTTTTTTCCAAATCGTGTTTTCGATGCTTCGATTTTTAATCGTAGCAAACTGCAGTTACGTAGATTATTATCGTGTCTAAAGTATGTCTGAAAGATTATTGTCTTGCCTAAAAGATGTCTGAAAGATTATTATATTTTCTAAAAGACCTCTGAAAGATTATTATATTTTCTAAAAGACCTCTGAAAGATTATTATATTTTCTAAAAGACCTCTGAAAGATTATTA
>JBAGKK010289357.1:0-20289 GCA_037177015.1 Euceroptres primus | reverse complement strand
CAGATTTACCAGTTTGACCCGTCATTACCGGTAAAACTGGTAAATTTACCCGTCATACCGGTAAGGTCCCATCTCTACCTGCTCGTATTACACGAGGTTTTATTTTTCTTTTTTTTCTCGAACATTCTATTTCACGTTTCTACTTTTAAAGTAAACAAAGGGAACGGAAACGATCTCGCGGGAAATTTAAAATAGAGCTAAAACGAAAAGTTTCTATTTTTTAAGTAATAATAATAATAATAATAATAATAATAATAATAATAATAATAATAATAATAATAATAAAGATAATAAATTCTAGAGATCTTTATGGATGGAATGTGTATTTATTTTTGGAAATGGTAAAGGATAGAAAATACAATATTAATCTGAATCCCAATTTCTTTATTACTATAAACAAAAAAATACAATTTCAAAATGATTTTTTTATTTCTTGCTTTTTTGATTAAACGAATGAATTTCTTAGATTATCAATGGGTCTGTCTACTTTAGATCGAATTATTCTGATCGGTAGCAGTGGACACTCGCCACAATCGCATTTAATTTCATTAATAAAGTTAAAAGATCCCAATCTCGATTTGCAATTAAGGCAATTGATTTTTCCCTTGGTCCATAGTTCCTGGAAATTAGAAAATCAGATAATTTTTTAATGAAAATTAAAAATTTATTTGCGTTAATTTGCAAAAAAAACAGGAATTTAAATGGTCACGTGGCACAGTGGTAAAAAATCGACAAAAGGTGGTCAAAAGTCGGAAAACCATTTTTTTCGAGGGCTTTTAACCTATAGATAGGGTTTAGTAGTATCTGTGGGACTCATTGCCACTTTAAATAACGAGGCGATCTTTTTTTGTCTCCGTGGCTTGGTCTGACGCGTTTGAAACAAGTGAAAAACGGCTGTGCAAGAAAACGCATACCTTTCGAATCAATAAACAAATTTCTATTTTTCAACATGGAATCTCCTCCGGAAAGTAAGTATCTCAATATTATTTAAGTGGTACATTATGATTTCATCAAGTGTAATTAATAACCACGTGTAAAATTGACTGAAATCGTCTCGAAGAAAAAACATGAATACAATTTGATAATTTAAAAAAACGTACCACTGAAATATGTAAACTCATCGCTGGATTTCGGGCCGGGCTCATAGGTAGACGGCCTTAAATTCAATGCTATTAAAATCCAATTTGAACCGGATTTAAAGCGACGAGCGAGCACTCCCATCTCAATACTCAGGACCGCGTACATAGTCTCTGAACGTACAAAAGTAAATGCGTAGAGTCGCGATGTAAACAACTTCTGGCGGCCCTGATTGCACGAGCTACGGCGACGTCGCGGGACCCGCAGGGGCGGGGGACAGAACCAGTCGAGCGTTAACGACCATGAAGCCGGCCAGAAATCCAGCGATGACTGTATTCAGTTTCTTATAATGATTAGGCTTTTTCCCAAAGTCATATTCTACGTTTATAATAAAGAAGTGTGAAATTATAATATCTGCATTGTGCTAGTTTTTATTATATTTCCTTACCAAGTCCTCTATTATATCTACTATTTTGTCCAATTTTATAAGATTTCTACAGTTACTCTCTAGGCGCTCAAAGGATCCCTAACAAAAGATTCTCGAAAAATCTTCAAAAAAAATTTCCTCTGATTTTCTAAAAAATCTTTTCAAAACTAAATATGTCATGATTTATATCGTCGGTTAAGCACCAACATGCTATAACTCAATTTTTGGCCAAAACGAGTTAGACATCACTCCTTATTTAAATTTTCGCGCCCGATGGACTGGTGAAGTTAGTTTCCTGAAAAAACCACCCACTGCGCCGTTATGGTGCATTTATACCTCTGTCGCTCTGTCTGCCTGCCCGGTGCAGGCAGGCAGTACATAAGAGTAAAAGAGACAGACGTATAGTTTTTGTCCAATGTCTGCCTGCATCGGGCAGGCAGACAAAGGTATAAATGCACCATTATTGACAGTGTTGTCTGTGATTATTGACAGTGTTGTCTGTGATTATTGACAGTGTTTTTTTGTCTCTCCTGAAAAGTTGGGAAAACTGAGTTATAACATGTTGGTGCTTAACCGACGATATTCTTTGGATTGGCTGTCATATTGGATTATTTTGTTTTTTTAACTTTTAGTCCAAGAATCGTTATTAATAACCTCGAAAACCCAAATTTGATTATTATGGGACAAAACATTTTTTCCCTGAATTTAGTCGCCATATTGTTTTTGACAATTTTGACACCAGATTCGTCATCAACGACCTCGAAAATCCTTAGTCGCACAGTTCTGGGAACATTCGAAGATTTTTAGATATTTTGACCACCTTTTGTCGATTTTTGACCACTATGCGTGGTCACCTGGGTACCTAATTTCAAAAGAACACTTATCGAGTGTCTACTGTATTTTCATATATTTTTATTATAAAAATTTTACTTTTTATTTTTCATATGACTTCTAGAAATGCTGTACCTTATTTATACAATCTTTAATCCAATCAGGTACTGTTTCTGTCGATATGTAAAGACAATTTTCAGATTCACTTGCAGTGCACTGCAAATTTTCAGAATTACTTCGAACTTCCCCGTGAGCAGATAAAAGTGGAGTTGCTTCTTCAGTGAAAAGAAGTTTTCTGCAACGTTTGCATTTCACTTCTGTTACCTAAATTAAGTAAATTATTTTAGAAAACAGAAAAAAGAAAAGCTTGAAAAGGATGGTCACGTAACCTTAAAATAAGTGGGTCATCGATAAATGAATCTAAATATTGAAAACGTGCTCAAATTGTATTAGGAATATAAAAACGGAGAAGCTGTAGAATTCAAAAATTAAATTCAAATAAAAAACAAGTTGTTTGTTGTCGATGTGACGTAAATTGCGTTTTCTTCAAAACATAACCTCAAAATTTGCGAATTCAAAACATCGATCCTCAAGTTTCATTTTAATACCATTTCACGGACTTTACATTGTTAGAAAGAAGTGAATGGGGATTAAAAAGGAATAATTGTGCTTTTACTCACACGGGCTGGCATTATAAATAACAATTCACATCACAAAAATGCGAACAAAGTGAAGACAATTCAACACAAACTCGTAAAAGCAGTAATTATTTAATTTCTTTCCGGAAGAACACTTTTTGGAAATAATAAATTATCAGGATAATAATTTTATGCGCCCTGCTTTATTAATTTGTACTTTCAACTCCTGAGAAGCGAGGATTTTAATAAAAAATAAAATTCAAGAACATTCTCCAGCAGCCGATAAAAGTTGACAGAAGTTGTTACAAAGTCACGACGCCAGCGCCACTTTTTCCGCGGGATTTTCAAATCACAATTACATATATAAATCTAACCATTGGAAAATGTGAAAATTAAAAAAAAAAATTCATTATTAAAATCGGATCGAAATCAAAATTTTTAGTTAGACATGTGAAATATAATTGGTTAATTGGTTTAATTTTTTTAAATTTGTTTTATTTAAATTCCTAACCTTGAAATGTGAACAGCTGTTAAAATAGTTTTCATTTTTCCCGCTTGGCGGCGCTGACTTCTCCACGATCACGACGCGAAACGACAAACAAAAGAACGAAATGTCGTCTCCGATGTGTCGAGTGTCAATTTGACACATATTTGCTAACATGTCATTACGCATTTGTTTAACAACCGTGTGCTCTTAATTACAAGAATGCCTGCTGATTACAACAATGTAACGTGAGTAAATCAAAATCTTCATTTTTTCCGTTTCTTCAAACCAAGTGTCGACTCTTTGTTTCCCTGCTGTTTTCTACGAAGACGTCGATGACGATATTTGTCATCTGTCATCGTATTTTCTGAATGAGGTCATTTTTTCTTTTGTTTTTAGACACTGCTAATCACTTCTAGACAAATGACAACAAAGATTATAAACTCTAATGAATCCAATAATAAATTCAAGTCGAAAGCTAGTGATTCGGAATTTCATTTTTTTGAGAAACTTCTGGTGAAAGTGGAGATCATTATTTTGTAGAAAGTTTGACAGGTGATTAAATAAAAAAACTATTGCTGCTAATTTAATTTTAATAGAGATATAGGATTTTTATTGCTGCAAAATTGACATAAAGGTCGCAGTTTTTCGAATAGTTTTTTGAGGTTAGAACCGACAGGAAACTAACAATTTAGATTTGATCACGATAATCATGATAATTAAAATGTAATTAATATATATAGCCTCAAAGATACTCCGCAGCGTTTTGTTTTCGATCAATTTTCTATATTTAAAGGCGACTTTAAATTTGGGACATTTTATTGCGATTTAATTTTTTAGGGTAATTGAATAATTGACTATAGGAGTTTCTTTTTAACAGGGTTGCTACAGATCAGCGATTTCTGGAAAGTCAGGAAAAATCAGGGAATTTAAAAATGGTCAGGGAAAATCAGGAAAAACCTTCAGTCGGGGTATTTTTTTGGAATCAACAAATTATAATTATATTTCAATAGTTATAAGTGTAATTTAATAATTATAATTATACAGTTATAATATTACAAAATCAGGAATCACAGTCAGTCCCCTATTCCCTTTGTCTCCCTATTTTCCCCTCACCTATTATTCTTCAAACCTCCTAAAATCACTTTTTTAGAGTTTTATTCTTTTTCCCCCTTTTTATATTCAAAGTTCCGAATAATTTTCTAAGAATTATGAGAAATACAAACTTGATTCTTCCAAAATCTTTTAGAATCTTCTGGATTCTCCTATAATAATCTTATACAATCTTGAAGAATTCTAAAAAATTCTTTAATATTCTACAAAATACACCAGAATGTTCCAGAATCTTCTAAAATCGTCTAAAATCTAAACTCTTACATGATCTTCTAAAATCTTCAAGAATATTGTGAAATGTACCTGAAGTTTTGCACGTTCAAATGAACAAACTTTTTTTTTTAACTCAAATTTATCTTGAAATATCGTTCAATCTACAAAATAAAGAAATATCATGAGCTTCTTTATCGTTAGATTAGTTTCTATAATAATAAACCAATATTTTAGAACGAATTTGAGTTTAAAATGAAATCAAATAAAAATTTCGTTTATTCTGAACTCCATTAGAATCTCTGGAATTCTGCAGAATCCTCCAGAACCCTCTTAAGTCTACAAGAGACTCTAATGCTCTTGAATAATCTTCTGAACTGTTTTCAGAATCTCCCTAAAATTCTGTAAACTTTTTGGGTCTGAAAAAAGTCTGGAAGAGACTAGAAGATTTTAGAAGTTTATGGAAGATTTTGGAAGTCTCTGGGAGATTTACAAATACTCAGAAATCTAGTCTGTAGAGAATTTTTTGGGATTTCAAAAGATTGAATAAATCTACAAGTTTGTGGAAAATTAAAAATATTCTCAAAGATTTTAAAAGTTTGTTAAAAAGTTTAGAAGTCATGAAGGATTTCAGAAAATTTTAGAGCATTCCAAAGATTCTAAAAGTTTAGAAATGTGAGGAGTGTTTATTAGATTCTAGACAGGAATCTAAGATTTTTCAGGATTTTGTAAGATTCTGGGAAATTGCAGCTTTCTTGGTATTTTTCAAGGAAGAAAACTTTCCCCATTTTTGGAAATCCTCTTTTTCGAAAAATAAATCCCCTAATGTCCCTGAAATTGTACTACTGAACCACTGTGATCACTGAATTATATAATTATAATTATAACGGAAAATAATATTTCGGAAATTTGTCACCTTTTCACCTTTTTTGAATTGATATTGTAAAATTTTAATAAAAATTTCAATGCACTAATGTATTTTTATTTAAAGTTAAGTATGTTTACTTTTTATTTAAAAATTTTTATTTTCCATAGTTTAAAATTTTTCATGACTAATACACTAATGATTTTTCACAATAGGTTCAAAGAACTGTCAATTTTTTTTCTTTTGGAACATCAAACAAATTTAAGGAGGTCTTTTAATCTTTTAAATAGTTTGTAAAATCGAGAAAAATAATCACATTGTTAAATATAACAAATTTTGAGAGACATCTAATTACAATTTAGAAAAAATAGTTGAGTCTGTAATTCTTTATTTAGCATTAGTTATTTGAGATTTTGTATTTTTGTTTTCGCTTTAGAAAAACTTCGTAATTTTGTTTCAATCTTCATTATTGATATTCTTTAAAATATTGTCTACAATACTATTTGGTTGGTTCTTATTAAAACACAGTTGAATTTGCATTAAAAAATGGTTAATTAACTAATATTTTTTCTAACTCGCTATTTACTTAACAAATTTATTTTAAATAAAATTCATCTAAATAGCATTGTAGATAATATTTTAAAAAACAAAATATGCTATCAAGCATGAAGATTGAATCAGAATTACGGTTTTTTTTAAAGCGAAAGGAAGTCTTAAATAATTAATATTAAATAAACAATTACAGATTCAACTTTTTTATATTGCCCCTTGATTTTACTTTTAAAATTTGTTATATTTAACAATATGAATATTTGCCTGGATTTTATAACCCTATTTTAAAAATCCTTAAGGGCCAGATTCAACATTAAAGAACTTTTTAAAAATATGTATATAAATTGTAGGGAATAAGTTCCACTTTATTAGCAATAATTTTTGCTATGGCAATAAATATTTTTAAAACTATTTGTTGTGCATGTACAATAATTACAATATCCCTCTGATTTAACCCTCTGAAGAGGGGGTGGATTTTATAGAGAAAAACAATTTTATTTTTGTCTCTAACAATTAGTTTGGACACAAAAATGAAAAAAATCAACATTAGATCATCGAAATATTTGACTTTTTTAATTTTTTGGCGCGAAAAATGTTTTCAGGTTCAAAGGGATCATATGAGATGACAAATTTACTGAATAGACCAACAAATATTTTACCTAGATTTCTTATTCAAGAATAAAAAAGTTATAAGCAAAAAACTTCAAAAAATGGAGATAATCTACACTTGCTCATAGTTTTTTAAAATTCTCTTTTCAGTTGAATTAATAAAATGTCAATAAGCCTTAAATTGCATGCTTATTTATTTTATAAAATATTTTTTGTCAGTTCCAAGATTCTAAAATATATTTGGAAATTTGATAAAATTTGGATAATTTCCTGAATTTAAGAATTATGAAAAATCCAAATTCGATAGAAAAAGTGGAATTTAAATATTCAAAAGAATTGAAAGGATTTAAATTATTTAAATTATTTAAAGCTCAAGGTTTTTCGAAAGTAGTACTTTCCGAAATTTAGAATCACTAGAAATCTATTCGTTCTAAAATTAAGACTTTCTAAACTTGAGGCTTTCTTCTAATTTCCAGTGGGAGTCAATACGAGGCCCCTTCTCCTGAAACATGTATGCCCAATCCCAGACGCAACAATACAATAATAACCGATGTCTACAATGGAATTCCCGAGAATATATTGTTGAATTTTATCGGCTTCGTGGTAAATATTCATATCATTAAAAAATAACTTAAAAACCGCTGCAATGAACACTTTGCTTCCTTATAAAGGTTCTTTTTTAACAATTAATAATATATCAATCGATTTGTCTCACCAAAAGGAATAAATTTGGTTCTTATAATATTGCTATATTCCCAAAATTGAAAAAAAGTTTTACTTATAAACGAAAAAATTCAAAATTTTAAAAATTTAATGAGGAAATTTTTTCTTTGAAGATGATTACAAACATTGTATTGATTTTTATCAACTAAATATCATCCCATATTAGAAAAAATTATGTATTGAAAGTCTTTTATTACTTAAAAAACAGTGATAAAAATTATTGAAAATTCCGAATTTTTCAAATTTACTTTTCGTTATATCAAGATATTTAATCAATCAACCTCAATCTTTTTTGGTAGCAAAAGATGTATTTCAGTACAATCTCTAAATCTAGAGTAAATTTTCTTGACTGTAATCAAAATTGAAAAAAAAATATCATCTGAAATGATTTTTAAGAAAAATGTAAAATCGAATAAAAAAATGTTTATTCTTATCTGTTCCGGCTCAAAATCTTATGATTTATGGGCACTATCTGGGACTATAATTCCTCAAAACTTCATGGCCCTAAGTCAAGTTTTTTGCGAGTTATCATTAAAAAGGCATTGTTGACACACGTACGGACATTTTTTAAAAACTTCATTTGCGAATTCTTGGGTTCAAATTAGGTCGAGAAAGGTCAAGAAATGAGATTCGAAAATTTTCATCGTTGCAAAGCTTCCTTTATGAGGAAGCAAAATGAATTAAAGCAAGTCAAGCGAATAGTAATTAAAAATCTATTAATATTTATCTATTAAATAATTGAAAAATATAAGAAATATTTATTTGTAATTTCAAAAATCGATTTTATTATTTGTTCACCATTTTTACACGAGCCATTTTTTAATTCTAATTGTCTCGTTCGTTTTGTTATTTATTTATTTATAACTAAAATATTAAAATTAGAATTACAAGAATTTATAATTCATTTGTTTGAATGAAGCTTCTAGTCACTCTATTCGGCCTGCTGCGAAAAAAAGCATGGAACTATGGAAGACTGGCTCTATTGCACAAAACGGATAACAGGTGGATGGAATTATTTTATGGTGATAACGACAGAGACTTAGATGTGACTTGCATCGAAACTTCCGTCAATACACAATTATCACACGTGGATCGAGGATTCTTATCATGGATAGTCACAGCTTTCAGAGTCACGTCAGTATTTATATTCTAATTATCTATTATTATTTTTTAAGTGTTGTCTTATTTAAGTTTATAAAAGATCCGGATTTGGAAACGTATTGGATTTAAAAGCATTTCAATTTATAACACATGCAAATTTCGAAATGTGCGGAATTTACAGTGGATCCAAATTCGGAAAAAGGCCCAAATTTAGAAAATATGAAATTTTTGAAACGTTACGAATTTATTTAAATGATTCGAATTTAAAAAATAAAACAATTTTTCAAACATTCCGTGTCAAAGGGAGAGTTCTAAATTAACATTTATATTATTATTAAATTTGGAAACGTCTCGAATTTGTAAGTGTTTTGAATTTGGAAACTTTCTGAATTTGTAAGCTTTCAATTTTTAAAATCATTCAAATTTTGAAAATGCTTCAAATTTGGAAGCGTTCCAAATTTAAAAGCCTTCCGAATTTTGAAGCGCTGTAATTTTTTAAATCCTTCCAAATTTAAAAGCGTTCTAATTTTAGAAACGTTCTAAAATTGGAAGCGTTTAATATTTGAAATCATTCCTATTTTGGAAACACCCAGAATTTGGAAGCGTTTCAAATTCAAATATAAAAAGTGTTCCAAATTTTGAAGTCTTGCGATTTTGGAAGAACTTTTAATTTTTTAAGTTCTTATAGATTTGAAAGCGTTTAAAATTTACTAGCTTTTAAAATTTGGAAGCTTTTTAAATTTGGAGAGATTCCAAATTTTGCAACTTTTAATTTTTAGAAACGCTCATATTTTGAAAACGTTTCAAAGTTACTAGTCTTCCGAATGTGGAAGCGTTCAAAATTCAAAAGCCTTCTGAATTTCAAAGCGTTCTAAATTAATTAATTTCTTAATTTATTTACAAATTTTAAATCCTTTCGAAGTTAAAAGCGTTCCAAGTTTAGAAACGTTTAATTTTTGGAAGCATTCCTATTTTTGAAACGTTCGGAATTTAAAAGGATTACAGTTTTGAAATGTTGAAGTGTTTAATTTTTGAATAAGTTCCAAATTTGGAAGGGATTCAAATTTGGAAGTTTTTCATTTTTTGAAAGAATTCCAATTTGGAAACTTTTCAAATTTTTAAGCGTATATTTCCTTAAAGATTCCAATTTTGGAAACGTTCTAAATTTTAAAACGCTCTAAATAAGTGTTTGATTCTTGGAAGCATTCACGTCCCAAATTTAGAAACGTTTTAATTTGGAAAACATTCCAGATTTGGAAGCGTTTAATTTATTTACATTCCAATTATGAAAACGTCCCAAATTTGGAAGGATTTTAATTTTGGAAGCGTTTAATTTTTGGATAAGTCCCAAATTTGGAAGCGATTAAAATTTACAAGCGTTTCATATTCATATTTATTGAATATGAATATGAAGTTTCAAATTTTGAAGTTTTTCATTTTTTGAAAGCGTTCCAATTATCGAAACGTACTAAATTTGAACCATCCTAAATTTGGAAGCGTACAATTTTTGAAAGATTCAAATTTTAAAAACGTTCTAAATCTTGAAACGTTCCTTTTGAAGTGTTTAATTACCGGAAGCATTCCAATTATAGAAACATCCAAAATTTGGAAGCGTTTTAAATTTGGAGACATTCCCAATCTTGCAACGTTTAATTTTTGGAAACTTTTCGAATTTGGAAAAGTTATAATTTGGAAGCATTTAAGATTTGCCAGCGTTTAATTAAATTCTGGAAGTCTTTAATTTTTTAAAGCATTCCAGTTTTGTAAAGGTCTCGCATTTTTATTTATGGAATAAGTAATTTGGAATTAAAAACCTATAATTAATTTATTTAGGGACGAAGAGCTTTTGAAGCGAGCGGGACCAGACGGATTACTTTACATATCCTTCGAGCGATATTTAATCCTCCTGACTGCCTTGATGATGATAGTGGCGATTTGCATAGCCCTGCCAATTAATTACCATGGGAATATGCAAGGCGATACAGCTTCTTTTAGTCACACAACTTTATCGAATCTCGCTCCCGATTCTTCTCTAATCTGGGTCCATGCTATATTAATTCTTTCGTATCTTCCCATCGGTGGAATCGTCATGCGAAGATACATGAAGCAGGTAAAAAATATTATATATCTATACACCTATACATATATCTATAATAATTAGTTTTTCACAATTTATATTATTTTTATTTATTTTATTTTTATAAAAGTATTTTTAGAATTTATAAGTTTGTAAATATTTGAAAACGTTCAGACTTTTAAAAAAGTTTGAAAATTCACGAGGTCCAGAATCTAAAGATTTTCTAAATTTGGAAACGTTTAAAAATTCAACAACTCTTAATTTGGAAGCTTTACAAAATTTGAAAACGTTGCTTCAAAATTGAAAATTGATCCAAGTGTTTAATAGTAAAAAAAATTAGAATTATTTTTAAAAAATCAGAGAACATGTTTTTTTTAATTAAATAAATAATTTAAAAAGTGTTTGAATTTAGGTGAGAGATGCAAAACCTGTGGGTGAATTGGCAGCGAGAACTTTGCTGATTACCGAGATTCCGAAACATCAGTGTGACGTTGAAAATCTGATTCAATATTTTAGGTATTTTCTTCTTTTACATTTATAATATTCATTGTTTCGTAATATTTCAGTTCAACTGGAATATTAAACATGTTTTAAGAAACTTCGACTTGAAAGCCTCCAATTAAAAAAATCTTTAAATTTATTTTTACGAGAAAGAATTTATTCAAGATAAGGAAATTTTATCTTCATTTAATTAATTTTTCTATCTTAGGAATCAACTTCTTTCTTTTTTCTTTTTCTTTCTTCGAATGTTGTTGACCTATAAAAATAGTTAAAATTGGAATATGAATTCAGTTTGAAATGCTATATTTCAGGGAAGCGTTTCCTACTTTTACTGTGGAAGATGTGACATTAGCACATGATATCAAAAGATTATCGAGTTTAGATTCGGAACGAGATTGTGCCGAACAAGCTCGTTTGTATTGTGAAAGCTATGCAAAGCGAAAAGGTCCTTTAAAAATGTATCCCTATCCTTGTGGACAGCTTGTTGGATGCTGCTGCAAAACTGTAAGTTTTCTAACTTGAAAAAATGTAGCTTTAGAAAATTTTTAGAGTTAAAAACTTGGATTGCGCTTTAATCCATATAAAATATGAAAATCCATTATTTTAAAATAATTATATACTATCTAATGACATTAATTAATGTTGAATTAATATTAACCCTTAACGGTCACCCGGAGTGTCTCACACCCCAGAAATTTTTAGTGAAAAAAGTGATTTATTGCGACTTCTTTGCTTTGTTGATTTTTAAAAATATTTTAGAATTAAAAATTCAACAAAAAACCCATTTGGCCTTCTTGTCTAATGTTTAAAGAATATATAAATATTTTTTTTATTGAAAATATTAAAAACTCTTTATTTGGCAGCAATTTAAAGTCGCTGGGGTGTGGGAGACCCCATGTGACCGCTGTGAAATTTTCTAGAGGTGTGACCGTTAAGGGTTAAATATTATATTCATTATATTTTTTTCTAATAAATAATGGTGCATTTTTATTATTTTTAGAAACTAGTGGACGCACAAGAATTTTATACAAATGAGGAAATTCGCCTTACAGCGTTAGTCGAGGAAGAAAAGAAAGTTGCTCTCAGCAAAAGACTGGGAATAGCTTTTGTAACTTTAGGTAAGTTGTTTAGCTTTTATAGATTTCTTAAAATTAAAAAAAAAACAATAAATTTTTATGTTCTCAGTTAGGAATCGTTTTAATTCAGATTTTTTTTGTAATTGTCTTGAATTCCGAAATTGAAATAATAGATCATAGTTTTATGGTTTCAAAAATTAAAAGGTTTTTTAATTTAAAAAATTTAATATTTTTAAGTTCTTCATTTCGCGTCTTTTTGAATTAAACAAATTGTTGTTAATTTATTTTTCAGGAACTCCGGGCGATGCGAGAGCAATGCGAAGACAATTGCGTTCTTCTCCCGCGATAAAATGGATCGTAAATTACGCTCCAGCGCCTTCTGATATTTTCTGGGAAAATTTGAGTATTGCGAGGCCTTGTTGGTATTTAAATGCAACTCTAATCAACGTTATTTTAATATTATTACTCTTTTTCATCACCACTCCGGTCGTAAGTTTCTATTTTTCCTAGAAATTCAATTTGAAATTAGGAAACGCTTTATTTTTAGAAGCTATTAAAATTTTGAAATGTTCAATTTTTGGAATCATCCTGAATTTGAAAGCGTTTATATTATGGAAGCTTTTAATTTTTGGACAAGACGCAAATTTATAAGCGTTTCAAATTTGAAAACATTCCAAATTTGATAGCATTTAATTTTTGGAAACCTCCAAATTAAAAATTTTAAACCGTTTAATATTTGGTAGTTTTTCATTTTTTAAAGCGTTCCAATTTCGGGAATAATTCGAATTTTGAAGTGTTTCAAATTTGGAAGAGTTTAATTTTTAGAAGCATTCAAATTACAGAAACCTTCCGAATTTGGAAGCGTTTCCATTTTAGAAACTTCTCAAATTTGTCTTTCTCAACTTCTCAAATTTGTCTTTCTCAACTTCTCTTTTGTCTTTTCAAAGACATGCCAAATTTTGAAACGTTTAATTTTTGGAAACGCCACGAATTTGGAAGTGTTTCATTTTTGAAAATATTCCAATTTCAGAACGGACTCGAATTTGGAAGCTTTTTAAATTTCGAAGCGTTTAGTTTTTAAAATTATTCTAATTTTGGAAGCGTTTCAAATTTGGAAGAGTTTAATTTATAGAAGCATTCAAATTATAGAAACCTTCCGAATTTGGAAGCGTTTCCGTTTTGGAAACTTCTCAAATTTGAAAGTGTTTCAAATTTGGAAACATTCCAAATTTGGTAGCCTTTAGATTTTGGAAACCTACAAAATTAAAAATTTGGAAACGTCCTGAATTTGGAATCGTTTCAAATTTTGTATTGTTTCATTTTTTAAAGCGTTCTGATTTCGGAAATGGTCCGAATTTTGAGCGTTTCAAATTTAAAGAAATGCAAAATTTTGAAACGTTCAATTTTTGGAAACATCCCAAATTTGGTAGCGTTTCAAATTTGTAAATATTCCAAATTGTGAAACGTTTAATTTTTTGAAATGCCAAGAATTTTAAAGCATTTTAAATATAAAGATATTCAAAATTCTAAAACGTTTGATTTTTAGAAACAACCCGAATTTAGAAGTGTTTTAAATTAAAAGACATCCCAAATTTTGAAACGTTTAATTTTTGGACAAGTCGCTAAGTTGGATGCGTTTCATTTTTGAAAATTTCAGAACTCGAATTTGGAAGCTTTTGAAAATTGAATGCGTTTCAAATTTGAAAGAGTTTAATTTTTGAAAGAATTCAATATATAGAAATCTTCCAAATTTGGAAGCTTTTGAAATTTTGAAGCGACTAATTTTTGGGAACTTTCCAATTTTTAATGCGTTTCAAATTTGGAAGAGTTTAATTTTTGAAATCATTCAAATTGTGGAAACCTCCCGAATTTGGAAGCGTTTTCATTTTGGAAATTTCTCAAACTTGGAAGCGTTTAAAATTTGGAAACATGCGAAATTTGGTAGCGTTTAATTTCTGGAAACCTCCAAAATAAAAAAATTGGAAACGTCCCGAATTTGGAACCGTTTCAAATTTGGTATTATTTCATTTTTTAAAACGTTCCAATTTTGAAAATGATTCGAATTTTGAAGTGTTTCAAATTTAAAGACATGCCAAATTTTGAAACGTTTAATTTTTGGAAGCGCCACGAATTTGGAAGCGTTTTATTTTTGAAAATATTCCAATTTCAGAACGTACTCGAATTTGGAAGCTTTTTAAATTTTAAAGCGTTTAATTTTTGGAATCATTCCAATTTTGGAAGCATTTCACATTTGAAAGAGTTTAATTTTTGGAAGCATTCAAATTATAAAAACCTCCCAAATTTGGAAGCGTTTCCATTTTGGAAACTTCTCAAATTTGAAAGTGTTTCAAATTTGGGAACATTCCAAATTTGGTAGCCTTTAATTTTTGGAAACCTCCAAAATTAAAGTGTGGAAACGTCCTGAATTTGGAATCGTTTCAAATTTTGTATTTTTTAATTTTTTAAAGCGTTCCAATTTCGGAAATGATTCGAGTTTTGCAGTTTTTCAAATTTGGAAGTGTTTCAAATTTAACGAAATGCCAAATTTTGAAACGTTCAATTTTTTGAAACATCCCAAATTTGGAAGCGTTTCAAAATTGTAAATATTCCAAATTGTGAAACTTTTAATTTTTTGAAATGCCAAGAATTTTGAAGCATTTTAAATTTAAAGATATTCAAAATTCTGAAACGTTTTATTTTTAGAAACGCCCCAAATTTGGAAGTGTTTTAAATTGAAAGACAATCCAAATTTTGAAACGTTTAATTTTTGGACAAGCCACAAGTTTGAATGCGTATCATTTTTAAAAATTTCAGAACGACTCGAATTTGGAAGCTTTTGAAATTTCGAAGCGCTTAATTTTTGGAAACTTTCCAATTTTTAATGCGTTTCAAATTTGGAAGAGTTTAATTTTTGAAAGCATTCAAATTGTGGTAATCTCCCGAATTTGAAAGCGTTTCCATTTTGGAAATTTCTCAAATTTGGAAGCGTTTCAAATTTGGAGCCATTCCACATTTAGCGTTTAATTCCTGAAAATCTCCAAAATTAAAAATTTGGAAACGTCCCGAATTTAGAATCGTTTCAAATTTGGTATTATTTCATTTTTTTAAAACGTTCCGATTTCGGAAATGTTTCGAATTTTGAAGTGTTTCAAATTTGGAAACGTTTCAAATTTAAAGAAATGCCAAATTTTTAAACGTTTAATTTTTGAAGACATCTTAAATTCGGAAGCGTTTCCATTTTTGAAACTTCTCAAATTTGGACGCGTTTCAAATTTGGAAACATTCCAAATTTGGTAGCGTTTAATTTTCGGAAGCATCCGAATTTCGGAAATCTCCAAAATTTAAAATTTGGAAACATTCGAATTTGAAACCGCTTCAAATTTGGTAGTTTTGAATTATTTTATAGCGTTCCATTTCGGAAATGATTCGAATTTTGCAGTGTTTCAAATTTGGAAGCATTTAATGTTTGGAAGAATTTAATTTTTGGAATCATTTTTAAAATTATGGAAACATTTTAAATTTGGAAGCGTTTTCTTTTCTGAATCGTTTCAAATTTGGAAACACTCCAAACTTAAAAACGTTTAAAGCTTAAAATCCTTTCTAATGTAAAAGCGATCCCGATTTGCGAATATTCCAAGTTTAGGAATGTTTTATACTTGGAAGCGTTTCTGATTTTTTAAATTTATATAATCATTACCATCACTAAATAATTTACAAAATAAATAAAAATTAGAAGATTTAAAATATCGGTATCGAATTATTCTAATTTCGAATTATAAAAATAAAGACTTAAATTAGATTTTCTATCTTTTCAGGTTGTGATGACTGCAGTAAATAAACTGCCTATTACAGGAGAGATTAAAAATTTAAGTGCAGTAATTTCGACTTTCTTGCCGACTGTAATTTTAGTCAGTGTGGCTGCCTTGATGCCAGCTTTGGTAGGGAAGAGCGAATCATTCGTGAGACATTGGACCAGAAGCAGTTTGAATAGATCAGTCATGAAAAAAACTTTAGCTCTTATGCTTCTGTCTTTTCTGATTTTGCCAAGTCTCGGTTTGACGAGTTTGCAAGCTGCTCTTGACTGGGTTCACAGCGGAAACGATACCACCAGATGGGAATGTATTTTTCTACCAGATCAGGTAATTACTTTTAAAATCTAATATTAGAAAATTCAAATTTTACAAAAATCTTCCACATTTGGGCAAGTGTTCATTTTGGAAAAGTTTATAATTTAAAAATGTTTTGATTTTTAAATGCGATCACATTTTGAAGCACCGTGAATTTTAAAGTGTTCGAAATTTAAAAAACAGTTTAAATTTGGAAGCGTTTTATTATTTTATTATTTAAATCGTTGCAACTTTGGATGCGTTCCAAATTTGCAAACATTTCGAATTAGGAGACGTTTAAAAATTGGAACCTTCTCGACTTTAAAAGCGTTTCGATTTAGGAATCTTTCCGAATTTCAGAGCCTTTTAAATTTGGGAGCATTCCAAATTTGGAAACTTTTCATTTTCATCCAGAATTTAGTGATGTTTCAAATTTGGAAATATTCGAAATTTAAGTGCGTTTTATTTCTGAAAATGTTCCAAAACTAATATTCCGAATTTAAAAGTGTTTCGATACTTTCAGTGTGGGGAACATTTAATTTCTGAAAGCGTTCCAATTTTGTAAACATTCTGATTTTGGAAGAGTTGAATATTTTGAAATATTCCGAACTTGGAAGCGTTTAATTTTTGGAAAAGTCCCGAATTTGAAGTCGTTTCAAATTTAGAAACGTTCCAAATTTGGAAACCTTTGATTTTTGGAATCGGTTAATTTTTGAAAAAATTCCAATTTTAGAAACGACCCTAATTGGGAAGCGTTTCAAATTTGGAAACGTTCCAAATGTGCAAACGTTTAATTTTTGTTAGCATTCCAGTTCTAGAAACGCTTCGAATTTGGGAATGTTCCAAATATGGAAGTGTTTCAATTTTGAAAGCATTCTAATATTATTCACACATTACACATTCCAAATTTATTAACGTTCCGAATTTAAAAGTGTTTCAATTTGGGAAGCGTTTAATTTTGCAAACATCCCGAATTTAGAGGTTTTTCAAATTTAGAACCGATTCAAATTTGGAAACGTTTAATTTTGTGCGGGCAATCCAAGTTTAGAAACGTCCCGAATTTTGAAGCTTTTTATTTTTCCCAATTTTGCAGAAGTCTCACATTTGGAAGCGTTTCATTTTCGAAACTCTACCAATTTTAAAAATGTTCAAAAATCATAAAAGTCCCAAACTTGAAAGAGTTTCAAATTTAGAAGCGTTTCAAATTTAGAAAAGTTATAAATTTCAAATCTTTTCGAATTTAAAAAACCTTGTAACGATAAAATCGTTCCAAATTAAAAAACATTCCGAACTTATAAGCACAGGAACCAAGTAGAAGAAAATTTGATCTGAATTATTAATTATCTCAATTCTTTTTTTATTTATTAATTTTTTTATTTTAGGGTGCATTTTTCGTGAACTACGTCATAACTGCAGCTTTAGTTGGAAGTGCCCTCGAACTTGTTAGATTTCCAGAGTTAGCCCTCTACACTTTTAGACTCTGCATCGCCAGAAGTCGAGCAGAAAGGATCCACGTGAGGAAAGCTGTCCTCTGGGAATTTCCTCTAGGCGCTCATTACGCTTGGCTTTTGCTAGTTTTCACCATGACTACTTTTTATAGCCTTGCGTGTCCGCTCATCACACCCTTTGGTCTACTTTATCTACTTATCAAGCATTTGGTAAATTTCATATTAAAAAAAAAACATATTTACTGATATTTAGATAAAAAACTGAAATATTGAAATAATGATTATTAATGACTCTGGTGAATATAAAATATCGTTTAGATGTAATATAAAACTCACTTAGATATAAAATATCATTTAGATATAGAATATCATTTAGATTTTCTATTTTTTATTTCTTATTTTCAATTTTACAGTTTGTTGATTTTTTGTTTAAAAGAAAATTAAAATTTGATTTTTCTTGTTTGGTTAACAGGTGGACAGGCACAATTTGTGTTTCGCCTATGGACCTAGCGTAGGTGGAGGTCAATTAGCAGGAGCAGCCGCAAATGCTGCAGGAGCTGCTCCCGTTTTAGCACAAGCTGCCTTTTTGGCTTTAGGACTTGTCAGAAGAGGATTATCTCCTTTGGCGGCAGTTCAACTCAGCGGACTCGCTGCCAGCATTTTGGGTCTTGTTACCGGTGCCACATTGCCCTCTTCTAGACCCAAGGTATTTGAATTTTTGTTTCGAAATATAAACTAAATAAAAGAACAATACAGTGATAAAAAACTCATTATTAAAATTGTATATAAAAATAATTATGAGAGCCTTTAAAAAAACGGTACAATTTTAGGGAAGTTTAGGGTTTAAAAATCTAATAGATTCAAAAAGGTAATCCTTGAAGTTTCCGATTTAATTGTGAAAGGAACTATTTGAAAAAGTTAATATTTTAGTGAAGGACATATTGTCTTTGAGCAGGTATTTTACTTAACAAAAGCTTTTTAGATTTTCGAAAGAATCAAAAGTATTTTTAATTAATTTTAACGCTTTTATTTTTTAAACCATTTAATTTTTGTGAACAGTCCAATTTTGGAAGTGTTCCAAATTTCAAGCGTTTCATTTTTGGAAGCACTCCGAAATTGGAAGCGTTTTATTTTTGAAAATTTTTCATATTTGGAAGTGTTTAATTCTTGGAAACATTCTAATTTTCGAAAGGTCCCGAATTTGGAAACCTTTAATTTTTGGAAGCGAGTAGAATTGGGAAGTGTTTCAAATTTAGAAACATTCTAAATTCAGTCATCACAGTACCTATTGTTGATAAAAAAGGTGAAAAGATGAACTTTTTTTTCAAAAATAGGTGAAAAGTAGGTGACAAAAAATGTTTTGTAAAATAAATAAACATGCAATTTAAGGCTTATTGGCATTTTATTAATTCAGCTGAAAACAGAACTTCAAAAAACTATGAGCAAGTGATGCTCTCCCTTTTTGGAAGTTTTTCGCTTATAATTTTTTATTCTTGAATATTAAATCAAGAAAAAATATTTGTTGGTCTCTTCAGTAAATTTGCAATCTCATATGCTCCCTTTACACCTGAAAATATTTTTGGAGACAAACAATCAAAAAGGTCAAATATTTCGATGTTCTAATGTTGATTTTTTTCATTTTTACACTCAAACTAATTGTTAGAGACAAAAAAAAGTTGTTTTTCTCTATAAAATCCAACCCGTCTTCAGAGGGTTAAATCAGAGGGATATTGTACTGTACATGTACTACAAATAGTTTTAAAAATATTTATTGCAATAGCAAAAATTATTGCCAATAAAGTGGGACGTATTTCCTACAATTTGTATACTTTAAAAAAATTCTTTAATGTTGAATCTGACCCTTAAGGATGTTGACACTTTGCCGCAACTCAGATTTTTAAAATAGGTTTATAAAATCCTGGAAAATATCCATATTGTTAAATATAACAAATTTTAAAAGCGAAATCAAAGGGCGATGTAAAAAAATAGTTGAATTTGTAAGTGTTTATTTAATATTAATTATTTGAGACTTTCTTTCGCTTTAAAAAAAAGTCGTAATTCTGATTCAATCTTCATCATTTACAACATGTTTTGTTCTTTAAAATATTATCTACAATTCTATTTGGATGAATTTAAAAAAAATAAGTTTGTTAGGTAGATAGCGTGTTAGAAAAAATTTGGTTAATTAACAATTTGTTTTGTGCAAATTTAACTGTGTTTTAATAAAAATCAACCAAATAGAATAGTAGACAATATTTTCAATAATAAAATACGCTATCGATAATGAAGATTGAAACAAAATTACGATGTTTTTCTGAAGCAAAACCAAAAATACAAAATGTCAAATAACTAATGTTAAATAAACAATTACAGATTCAAACAATCTTAAAGAAACTTTCCTTAAAGCAATTATTTCGGTCTTACGGTCCAATATAAACAAACAAAAACGAT
>JBAGKK010289251.1:0-20291 GCA_037177015.1 Euceroptres primus | reverse complement strand
CCCCGAAGAATGATCGGACTGGATGAAGTTGTTGTGCGTTACCCGTTTGGGCATTGTTACACAATCTGAGAGAAATTTGACATGACTTGAATTAAAAGTGACGTTTATTATATGTGGAAAAAAAGCCCGTAAGCGGGAAAAAACCACAAAATCTGATAATTTATTTTATGAAAGAAAAGTGAAGAAGAAGAGTGGGGACGAGGGAGAGGGGTCGAAAAAATGAAAGTCGTTCACAGACTTATTTCATGAGGAAGTCTTTTGGCATCGCGTGCTTGCGAAGCGGATCAAAATCATATTTCCCTAGACAGGAAATATGCTTGAAAGGTGATAATGATGCAGATTCATAGAATTTAGTGGCAGTTTCTTTGATATACTCTGAAATATAAGGTAATTGAAATTCTCTGTGAAGGACAGAGTTCTTGGTATATCTAGGGGTTTTTGTGATGCGTCTGAGAAATTTATTTTGTATAATCTGGATGTGGCACTTAATCTTTTAGTTAGTTAAAAATGTTCTTTATTGTTCTTAGTTTTTGTCACATAGGTGTGTTATACATTTTTGGTTCCTATCTTAAGCGACTTTACCCGAAATCAGTTTTGAGTTCTTATTGTAGTTGTGGTAAATTTTTTGTTACGCTAGTTTTGGATCTTATTATTAATTAGGAAAAAATTGAAAAAAACCTATTTAAAGGCACTTAATCTTTTTTTTTTGATTTTTAAAAGTGGTTTATTGTTCATAAAGTTTTGTGTACATAAATATACATTTTTGGCGTTATCTTAGGCTGAATTTCGCGATGCGAAGTATATTCCTAATATATAATGTATTTTTCTTGTTTTGTTCTATTATTAATAGTTGAGAGTTGATTATAAAATGGTTTAAGTAAAAAATATTTTTAAAAAGACTTACAAGTTTTGTATTCTTCTCAACGGCTAAAATAAATAACTAATACTGTAATTAGACTGTTGGAAGCACTTAATTTGAGATACATGCTAATGGTTATTGTGGTAGTTGATACGGCAATTTATATTTCAATTTGAATGGTACTGTAGATAGTTCTTTATAAATTTTTAATTCTTTTCCTAAACCTACATCATCCAGGGTATCGTAAAAGGATTTTGCTAATTTTAATATATAGTCCTTAATGTTTTTAATATCGGATCTTTTATGAAACGTATAGTACTGTAACATGTTTCGGACGCTTTTATATTCAGTATGATTGTAGTCTTTATTGTGAGAAAGATTCTTCTGCGCTATTAGCGTTTTTCTAAGGAACCATTTTATGCGGATTATAATTTTTGTTTAAATGAAACAAATATTTGTATAAACTCAAATGGATTTAATTTAAGCAAATTCTTTATTTAAGTCAAACAAATTGTACCAAACAAATTATTTTTTTCGATTAATAAGGTAGATATTTTTCATTTATTAAAATGAAATAAATGTTTTGTTAATTGAAACAAAAAATTTGTTTCTTTCAATAATATGATATCAAACAGATTTTTTTGTTTGTTTGAAACAAATATTTTTCTGAGTGTACCTTATATTCGACCGTATTCGACACTCTTTTCCCCATCCTTTTTCTCTGTTCATCTCACTCACTCTGCCTCACTCTCCCATTATGTCAATGATCTCGTCGCCATGCGAGAAAAGGAAGCGACACGTTCATATGGTAACACTGTAAACAGTATCGACGAGAACGATCACTGCATTGAATAATTTCAGAGAGCATTATACAAACGCTGATGAACTCGAAAGGCAGCGGAAGTTGCGCAAGAACTCATGAAAAAATCATACATAAATGCCTTTCGTAAATTATTTTTAGGTTCTTGAACTGCATCTAACAGCAGATTTTTAAATCATGATCATGATAATTTACCTTCACATTATGGATCATTATTATCCGCTTTATTATAAACTAAACATATATTCTAACTGAACGTGATTATTATTATATAAATAGTATTACGTATGTAACTATAATTATCACATTTATTTCATTAACACTAACAATATCAGGAAGAAACAAGATTATCAAGGCTCTCACAGTTTAATCTGAATTCTGCTTCCTCCTTTTAAAAACATTTGAAAGATCTTTAAATACTGTTATATAATTTGCATATTTTTCTCTAAAAATATTATTGATCGTGTCTATTCTTCCATTTCTCAATCATTCAATGAAAATTTTTTTCAGAAATCTTAATTCCATCTTGGGATAAATAACAAAGAGGAGAAACGTTTAATAAATCAATATTATTAAACGTAGCACTGCTGTAACCAAATTATCGGTTGTTAGCCATTTGTGATAAAGATTAACAATTTGTCGACGCCACACATTCATTTCTATATTCCGCGAGAACAAGTTTCAGGCATATAGCGTGTTCAGAAATCATTTGTCCATTTCAGTAGGAATACCTATCTCGATTTCGCTCCGCTTGAATAGTCCATTGTATAATAGTTCCATTCTATGAAGAACGACCTGGGAGAATCGGTTCGAGAAATTTGAAATTCCTGATAGCTAATAGACATATGGTTAGAGGTACAGGCGCGTGATTAGGACCTATTCGAAACATTGGAATTGAGAATGATGACTAATGAAACTCGTTATCATCCAATAGCAATGAGGTGAGTGCATTTTAAAGCTTATCTGGAATCCAGAAATAGAAACCACAACAGAGGTGCATCGACTTGCTATTTTCAGCCCGTTTCTATCCGGGTCAAAGATTACGTCACGCAACCAACTTCTTGACTGCTAAATTGGAGGGCTAAGTCAGGAACATACTTGTTATCAAAGTCCGCACTGCGGACTTGAATAAAACTTTATACTCTGATAAAATGTTCTTTATGGTGCAAAAATGAAATTTAAGTCTTCTTAGAAAATGTAAGAAGTTTGTTGTCACTTTGCCTCACAATTTATCATTCATTATAATTATAAGAGTTTATGAAAATAGATCCTGATTTGTAACGAATTTTGGCAGAGAAACTGTACCGTACTTTAGAAAAAAATAGTTCCGGGCATTTTATAAAATCAAGGAAAATAGACACACAGGTATTTTTAACTAATTTTGAAAGGGAACACTGTAAAAATTGTTGTTTCTTTTATATTAGACCTCTTTTTTATAAGTACTAATTTAGAGCCGAGCTGTATTATTTTCGATTGTGATAACTTCATGCTGTTAATTTCAATGCAACATAATTGATAACAATTGCTTAGCTGAGATTATTATATGGACTTCTTTTAAAAGTAAAGTGGAATTAAAACAGATGTGGGATTATTTTTGAGAGGTGTTCTCTTTTAATTGCAAACCAAATTTTTGTGAAACATTTAGCTTAATAACTAAATTGCACACTGCCCAAAAATTTAATTTATAATTGTATTTATTTACGGCAAAAGCAATAATGATTCGCCTTTGGACCCCTGATCCGGATTTCGTTCTTTTGCCTTCCCTGAATCTAACCTTAAAAACAAGACTTGTTTTACAGTGAAACCTAAGAGGTTCTTTAGAGAAATAAATTCTATGTAATCTCGAAGAACGAGGGTTGAAATATAATTCAATGCTATTTATTTATAACTCATTAAAAACTTAATAAAAATATTTATTTCGTATGCAAATTTCTGACTTTAAGTTATCACCGGTCTAAAATGTAATTTCTGTTTAAAAAACAAATGGTTTTGAATCATGAAATTTCATTTAACATCAAATTATAAATAATTTGAATAATACTGGCGCAGTTACTTCTTAAATTTTCAGCGAAGACGGCTTAATTTTCTCTTTCTGAATTTAATTTGAGACGAAAGAGAAAGAAATCAATTTATATTCATCAGGAGGTGGGTCCAGATCCTCCTGATGCAGCGGAAGCCGCCAGTGGCGCAGCTTTTGGATTTGGGTTAACCTGAGCTTCTCGTTTGATGGATTCAAATAACCGGTTTGTAGTCTGACAATCTTTACTCCTGCATGTCCGCATATAATCATCAAACGAGAACAAGAAAATTGTCTCGTTCTGAGATAAGCAACAAATTTCGATAATTTCCCCTTTACTCGTTTGCTGAAAGACGCTTTACAAAATAATCAGGATAATAATATCCTGATTATCGTCTTGTGATTAAATTTACGATCTTGAGCAAAATTTGTTGAAAATGATGCTTTTACTTCAATGATGCTTTTACTTAAATGGCGTGCTTTTAATAAAAAAAGAATGGATTTTCTCGTCAGATTGTTTTCAATGAAAAGTAAAAGTTTTACTGAAGATCGTAAATTGCTTTCATACAAAATTAACAGCCTTAATTACTTCGATTAAATCAACAAATTATCTCACGTTTTATTATGATTGAATGCATTCTCTTCATCTGATTCAAATAACTTTTATCATACGTGATCTTTCATTTTCTTTATTACTGCCATTACTTTTTAATTGAAGGTGTGCTTTTAATATGTGTGTTCGGATACTTTTATCTCTTAATCTTTAGACAGTGAAGTCAAGCTGAAGAATTTTTGCTGAAGCAATAAAATAGTTTCTCATGGAGTGCGTTATAAAAAATTGAGCTATATATAGAATAAGAAGAGAGGTAGAACAATTTTCATCTAGCAATTTTAATGATTTCAACATTTCAGAACAGGTTTTCTCAAGCTCGTGCTCGACAGCTCGACCAAATGATTCTTATGATTGAAGCAGGTTAATCAGGACAAGGTATAGCAAGTGATTTGTTAACACGAATGCTTGTTGGAGAAGATAAAACTGAAGAAAGAACTCATAAAAAAGAAGACCAATTAGTGCAATTTGTCTAATTTATGCCGATTAACTCATAATCAACTTTCTTAAAATATAATCATCAATCCTCCTCAAGCTTTTAAATTAAAATTCTTTCCCACTTTTGTTTATTTAAATACATTTTACTCGATTTCGATTCTAAATTGGAAAAATTGTACTGCCTAAGTAGGATCTCCTTTTACAGTAGTGTTTAATTTTTTCAATGAATGTCTTTGAAGAAACGATTCGTTACAACTGTAAACTTTGCAGCAGCATATCTCGTTGCCACAACATTAACATAAATCAAACACATCCTGAGTTCGATTGACTCGTAGCCGAAGGTCGATTGGATCTTGGCTTTACGACGTGTTTTTTCCTTGCATCTTAAACGCATCTATTTATTCTCGACGGAACTAGGAAGATGTGCATTCTCGCGTGCCCGGACCTTCTCTTTCTACCTTCTCTTTGTTCTGCATAGTTCAAAGGTTGAGGTGGGGGAAAGCATTTGTGGGATTCTCGCCATTCTCAAATGGAAATGTAATTATTTAAAAGGTTCAAAGACCCCCTTGACTTCTCCAGATGACAACTATACATTATTGAATTTTCGCAACAAATAAGAGACTTATGAACAGAATTATTTTTCTCTAGCGCTTCAGCTTCTCTTACAAAATTCATTGCAATTTTCTGCACTCAGAGAAGTATCCTCTTGCGACAAAAGGATGTTTCTTGAAATAAATGGAATTTTCTCTTAAATTTAAGGTTAGAGGATGTTCATTTGTCTGAAATAGAATCCTTTTGCAGCAAACATAACCAAACAGTCCTCTTGCGAGAAACCACCTAATCTTGAAGCAAATTCAAATTCACGTGGTTCAAGACAAAACACGCAAGAGGACGATATTTTTGTTTCAAGGCAACTTTTTCTCTAAGTGTGTGTATCTCGACTTTCCTAGATTTTACAAATTACAATTAAGATTATAATTAATATTCAAAAATTGTAAAAATCACCATCAATAGCAACTTAAATGATTTTAAAGCTTTTGAGGCAACCTCAAACTGAATCAAATCCATATAATGAATTTTAAACTCAAAGAAAATAGAACCACTGTTAATTGTAACCAATTTTAAAACAGAAACTGAAACATACTTTAGAAAAAGGTAGTTTCCATCATAATCGTTTATTTCACAATGGTTATTTGGAGTTTTGTGTTCTTTCTTACGTTTTAGATAAAATGATATTAGTTCAAATGTAACTATCGATTAATTGACAATTATGAATCGAATTATTATAAACTCGCTTGTTCGCAACATTCTGATTCATCGGTAGCTTGTCGTGAATTCTGGGTGGCCTCTCATGACGTGTTGCTTCTTGTGCGTGTCTTCCGGCCGAGTCGCGAAAGTTCCCAGAATCAGAGGGAAACTTATTCCTCGAAATCAAACTGAAAAAGCTAGGGAAAAAACTGCTATGACCCGTTTAGTGCACTCACGTACGAGCAATTAAGAATTTTCTGATGACAAATCGTTTCATCATTATTCTTCAATCCCGACTCAATGCAGTCTTTACCATTAAAATTTCTCTACATAGTAGGTATTAATTTTTCTAACAAAATTATGATCGATTATTATTGGCTTATTACAGCGCAAAAAATAGGATATAAAACACGTGTAGAGTCTGTAAAAACACTTTTGAATTAAATTCAAAATAAGTATGTTCTCAAGACTATTACATTGGAAATAAAAATAAAAATAAAACCGGGTTTGACAACTCTGCTTGAAAAGGCGACATGTATCATCGATCGTTTATTACGACAGAGACTAAGTGAAAGACATGGACCTCCTGAAGCGAGTGCGATCAGTTCCGCATTCGAAAAATCAACGAACAAAATCTGCAGCTGGAAAACGATATCGATCCTTGGCATGATCAATCTTCCATTGAATGATTATATCACAGTGCATTTTAATATTATATTACAGTTTTCGCTGGACTTTAAGGATTTTCAGTGTGAAAATCCGGTTATTGATGATCAGAGGTAATTAGGTACTTAGGTTAACTTAACTAAGTAGTTTAACTAATTACATGACGGTATCGACATTGGAAACTCGACTCGAATAACAAGATGATCCGTATTCATTGCCGGTAGTCGTTATAATCGATTCGCAAGAATAAAAGGTGGCCCCTTGATTCGAATGCACTGAGTCAAGTTTCCATTCGTGGCCCTAATCGCTTCCGTGGAGTAACTTCACGGCTAATGTGCCAGATTGTGAGGTCTGATGCTTGTGTAAATGGACCGAACTATATTTTTATGTGAGTTTTATTATGATCCTACTGATTGAACATTCTTTTAAAACAAGGAATGGATATTTGGTTCTTTCTGTGCTTAATTTATAGTTTATTTTTTTACCATAAAAGACTAGATTTTTCAGTCTTGATTTCTAAACATTAAAAGTTCTAACTTTCAACCTTGAAGTTACTTCCATTGTCTTAAAAGAGCAATTAAAAACTGGACCTGTTAGAATTGGACCATTTTAATATTCATAAGTAGGTTAAATGGCAAGGTCAATTTCCTTATGTCCTTGGTAACCATCTCGTTAAATTGTCATTTAACTCTGAGTAGAAGAAAAAATCTTGCCCTAATAAAATTATCCACTAGCACCCTTGATGAGCCTATTAAAAGAGTCCCCTGAATTCATAAGGATGTGCCCTAATCGGCGGAAGAAGCTAATGATCTTCGCTAGCATTATATTCGTTTTTCATCATTTAAGTTATTATATGTTTTTTAACTTTATGTTTTATGTTGTGTTTAACTTTTATTTTTATATATTTCATTAACTTTTTTAAGTTTTATATGTTTTATTTATTAATATGTATATTTTTCCTAGAATTAATAAAAGTAAAGTTCGCAAGTACTTGCAAAAGCAAAAATGTACCGAGCCGTGTAATTTCAGGATATTTATATTTGTCTGGATCGCTGAGAATTGCATAGATATTTCATTCAAGTGCTATTTACTTAAATTGATATTATATATTTATATATAAGTAGTATATACTACGCTAGTGTTTAAAATGTATATGTACACGAACTATCAAGATCGTAAAGATTATTAGATCAATCGCGATACTGACTTACTTGCTGGCTTTATATGCCTATATTTAAAAAAAACTTAGTTGTCCTCAATATATCCTACGAACATGGTAGGAAATGTGAAATGACTCCCATTTCATATTAGCAGGAAAATATAACGATCGTGACAGGATATTATAAATGTATATTTTCTTCATATCGCCCTTTGAAGTGCACCAGATAAGCTGATTTTTATATTATCCAAGAAACTTGTTGTGAAATGAAGGATAAATTGCTGAATATTGCTAACACTTTCACTCCGACAATGATTTTCTTCCACGTTAATTTGTTTTTTATTGTTTCTTAAAAGGTTTTCTACAATTCTTTCTGGTACATTTTTATCAATTTTTTTTAAATTTGTAAAATGAATATATGTACAATTTATAAGTGTAACTGTATAAATAAAATAACTACAATAACATAGTACCAATAGAATTGCAAATAATCTTTTTAGGACTAAAATGAACCATTAACATTTAATAGAAATTACGCCAATTATCTAAAACTGATGAGAAGCAACAAAAATCCAAATAACTATTTTTTATGATGCAAATTATTTTTTCTAAAGTACTCTTCAGTTTTTCATTCAAAATTCGTTACAATTTACTTAAAAGTCTTTTTCATAACACCTAAACTGAAAATTCGACTTTTGATGCCTCTACAGCGGGGCGAAAGTAGCAGTTTCAACCCTAGGGACCCTAGGGTTGAAAGTAAAAAACAGCTGACAGAAACTACAATTCGTGATGTGGCTCCGTCGCTGTACAGGCATCGAGCCGAATTTTCAATTTAGCTGTTATGAAAAATTGTATACGTGACTTGGGGAGAAGCAACGATGTCAATTTATGTGATATCGTGAAGCTAAACTTCACACTCGTTGAAATCGTTGCATTTCTCCCCTAGTCACACAATATACTATTTTCCTCGATTTTTTGAAATCATTAAAAATATTTTATTAATTTTGAGCTGAACTGTACGGAGAGAACTTACTTAATTTCTTTTCTCCTAACATCTTGAATGAATAATTAACTCGTATTATTCTTCTTCTTTATTTTTTTCAGTGCAGAGTGCATCAAGTTGGGGAGTACAACGAACCGAACAGTTGTTGTTTCGCACCAACTGTCGCGCTTCATTAACACTTGATTGCCATTGACGCTTTCGATCCTCGCTTCATTCATAGTCTGCACGCAACTTCTGCACAACCCACTCATGTTTGACTGGCAAGCACAAGCACAACCTCCAAGGGAGATGCTTGTAAGCGCAAGCCCACACTACTCAGTGTCAGATAAAGTTGTTGAATGAAATAAATTCTGTGAATCGTATCTTTCTACTTCGCCTGACTCGCAAGAATTTAAGGAATCTCATTTGCGCATTCCACTTGGCCTCTTCCTTCTCCATTGAGAAATTTTACAATAAGCAAATAAAAATTTCCTTGGCAATGGTCAATAAGAACGCTTTTACTTTAATAATATTTTCAAAATTGTATCATAGTTTCTCTTCCAAAATTGCATCAAGATAATATATTGACCACATTGGCTGATTTCACAATCTACATAGACCTGCCAGCGACGATTGTTATTGAAAAAAGTGAAACAAGTAACCATTTTTTCCAAAAAAGTGACCAACAAATTTTTAATAAGATTTCAGAATTATCAATAAATCAAATTTTCGAAATAATTTTACTGGAATTCTTCAAACTCTTTTAAAAATCCTCAAAAATCTTAGATTCCTGTCTGGAGTCTAAAAAATACTCCACAGATTTCTAGACTTTTAAAATCTTTGGAACTCTCTCTAGGATTTTATAAAATCCTTCTTGAAATCTTCTATTACTTTCGAAAACCTTTTAGAATCTTCTAGAATACTTATTTTAAATTTTCCAAATACTTGTATATTCGTTGAATTTTCTGAAATCCTTAAAATTCTTTAGAATCCTCTAGGTTTTAAAATTTTTTAAAAATCTTCCAGAGGCTTCCTGATTCTTCCAAAAACCTTCTAAAATCCTCAAACATTTTCTAGGATCTTCTAAAATCTTCTAGGATCTTTTGAGCTCTTACAGAGATATCCAGAATTTTTCAGTCTTCTAAAGTCTTCAAAAATTTTCAAACACACACCTAAATTTATAATAATTTTCCGAAATATTCTACCCTGTATCAGAATTTTTTAGAATCATCAAAAATCTTTTGAATTCTACCACAAACTTCTAATATTTCTAATATCTTCTAGTCCCTTTCAGATTTTTTTCTAGATTTTCCATTTGGTACTGTTTAGAAAATTCATTTTTCGATTATGAATGGCCATTCAATGAAAAAGTCTATAGAATTTTAGAAAGATATTAGAAACAGTCTAGAAGAATTCTTATAGATTATAGAAGTCTCGTAGGTTTTAGAGGGTTTTAAATAATTCTGCAGAAATACTAAGGAAATTCTAAATTCTTGAAATTCTAAAGTTCAGAATATTCTTGAGGATTCTAGAAGATTCTGGAAACCTTTAAAAGATTCTAGAAAGATATGGAAAAGTTCAGAATATTATAGAGGATTTTATAAGATTGTGGGAGAGTTTATAATACTTTTAAAAAAAATAGATGTTAAAAAAAATTTTGAAAATTAAGAAGACTGAAAGATTCTGAAAGATTTAGTGCCGTACGTTTCATCTGTGTCCAATAGTGAAAAAATGAATCTTGGAATCCGGAAAATAAAGAGGAAAAATTATCTACGACAAAATAAGGAAATGAAATTGCCGTGTTAAAAGAACTAAATGAAGTAAGCTAAGAGTTAAAAAATTAAAAATTTTTACTCTTAGTCAACTTCATTTCGATGTTTTGTAATAGAAAATTTATATCTTATTTATTTATTTCAAAATTTTTCTTTATTTCAGAAATATAATTGATTGAAGTTGTCGCTGTTTATTTGCCGATTAACCAAGATTTATTACATTTTTTCACTATTGGGTACAAATGAATAGTACGGCACTAGGGAAATTATTTTTCATAACACCTAAATTGAAAATTCGACTTTCGATGCCTGTACAGCGGGGCGAAAGTAGTAATTTCAGCACTAGGATTGAAAGTAAGAAACAGCTGACAGAAACTGCTTAGCGACGGAATCATATCACGAATTGCAGTTTCTGTCAGCTGTTTTTTACTTTTAATCCTACGGTTGAAACTGCTACTTTCGCCTCGCTGTACAGGCATCGAATCGAATTTTCAATTTAAGTGTTATGAAAAATTGTATACGTGACTTGGGGAGAAGCAAGGATGTCAACTCGTGTGATATTTGCCTCGCTACACTCGGGCAGCTAACCTCACACTCGTTGAAATTGTTGCCTTTCTTCCCTAGTTACGTAATATACTAATTGAGCAGTTTGAAATTCTATAGAATTTTAACAGATTCAAAAAATGTTTTGAAAATTACGGAAGATTTAAGAAGAATTTGGAGGATCTTGAAAGAATCTGGAGGATTCTGGAAAACTATTGGATAGTGCATTAAAATTTTTTTTAAATTAAATTTTAAATTAGAAAATTAAATTATAAATTATAATTAAAAAACTAAATTCTAAATTTAAAAAACCGTACTTTACGGTTCAGCCGTAAAGGCCTCAAAAATTTTTAATGTTCTAATACGGTTCAAATAAATCTTCATCATTAATACTATTGGATAGTGTAGATATTTCTAAAGAATTTTAACAGACTTCAAATAAGTTTGAAAGGTTTTGTAGGATTTTAGGAAAACGAAATTAAAAAAAAATATTTCTATTTTAAATGAAAAAAGTGCGAAAAGTGACTAAAATTTTTTTAATAGTGGAAAAAGTGACAAAATTCAGAAAAAGTGATTAAAAGTGACCTCTTCTGAAAAAAGTGACTCGCTGTCAGGGCTGAGTACATCTTCTTTAACTTCTGATTGTCTTTCAATAATTTCAATGCAGAACCATTACTCTTTAATATATGATAGTAAGTCCTATCTTTTTGGACAAATACTTAGGATCTGAAAAATCTGGAAGTCACAATGGCTGTTTTGCAATATAGGATATGAAACGAGAAACTAGTTAACAATTCGCTCCTTCTGTTTGCTACTCAATACATTGTTTCACATTAGGAAATGTACATTTCTGAGTTAGGTAGAAAATGCTCGATCTTTCGCCCACACTTGCTTGCCACACCCTGCAGGATTCGTGGCACTTCGCTCTTGTTTTCCGCCTTCTCCAGAATGCTTTTTTCTTGCAAGGGTCAACACTCCCTCTGATGGTCAGCGTCCACGTGTATCGCGTCACGTGAAGAGGCAACGCTCGCGATTTATCCGCACATGCATTCTCCAGACCTCCTGACAAGTCAACAAGAGGTCGGGAAGCTTTGGGTTTTTCGAATAGGCACAAAAAACACGTTTGTAAATAATTCTTCTTGTTCCTGAGAGAGTTTTACGTGACTTTAACTCGTATTACGCGATAAAAAAAATATGCAAACCATCAGATTCTTTCAGTGATTTATCGTGCAAGGTTCACACGAAACCAGATCCTACCTCAAAAGAGAGAAACACGATTAAAACAAAACCTCCAGTAATAAAATTTCAGTAAATAATGCAAGCTAATGTTTGTAATCAATGTGGCAAAATCGAATATCAATATTTTATACTAATACACAAGACTAACGAGATTAACCACTTGTTCTTCTTGTTATCCTTATCTCCCTGGTGCTAATAGCAAGTATAAATTCTAATTCTGTCAGACTGCTATTTCTCTTCGTCTTCTTTATCTTTCTATTTAATTCTCCTTCCTTTTAAATTCAAGTCTTCAGATTGTGTACACGAAATTCGCAGAGGCTTTTTGTCCTTTCCCTCTAAAATTCCTCTTATCTTTCGCATCTTAGAATTAGTTTCCATTATCTAGTTTCAGAGCGAGAAATAATTAATTATGATTTTAAATTGTGGAGGATAAATAATGGATTGGTAAAGAAGATCGGTCAAGGATTCGTCCTAATCCTTTGTATCATCCTCGTTTTCTCGGGCCAATCAAGCGTGACTCCCGTTGGCTTAATCGAATTAAAACGTTTTAAGTCCGAGCTGATCTTGGGTTCTGGCACACGAGTTGATTGAACGTTATAGTTCATGGACTGACCGTACTTAGTTGACTCGATTGGTTGTATCTACGGCGCCCCTTAATCATACTTAACTGGAAATATAAAACCGCGTCCACACTGGGAGGCTGTTCACCTCGCTTCTGCTTCGGTTCTCCAAGATCAAGTACCCATGCGTGGGCGTTGCTTTTTAGAAAAAGGCGAGTTCAACCTCATAAGCGATAGTTACAGCGTACAAGTGCAAAGACTGGAATTATCATTTATTCAAGAGACTAGTCGCGACATGCCGTTACGATGTACTTAGAGTCGAAAGACCTTGTGGAACATGCCGCAAGAGTCGCGTATGAAAAGATTCTTTCAAGCGTCTTCGTGTTAAGGATAAGAATGTCCTAAGTAAAACCTACAGCGAATTGAATTTAAATTATGAGTGTCGGGATTTTAAAAAAAAAACATTTTAAAAACATTTGTGGTTCTAGACTTACGAAATCTTTATACTTGAGTTGAAGAATTTAAGTTACAAATGTTGCAAAACCTTCAACGCCTTCGTTATTTCAACATCAATCGAGCAAGAAAACTCCTCGGAGCTCTCAAAAGAAGCATGAACATTAAGCCTTTTATCCCACATAGCATTACGACGATTCTAACCAGACTGAGAATAACTCTGGAGCAAACGACCAGGAGAGAATTGATATTTCTCAGCGATTTTGCACGTATCATAAATATGAAGACTAAGAGGTTTCGACACTGAAAAAATGTACAGCATTGTACCGTAATTCAAGGAGGTGGAAAAAATTCTTCGGCCAGATCGTTTAGTTCCGCACAACCGGCTTATACGGATGAATTCCTGGTGACACCGACACCGAGGGCTTCAAGGTCCCTTATCTATGGCAACCATGACACCTGACGAGTCAAGAGATCGACCATGTCCCTCAAGCCGGTCTTTCTAGTCGTGCTTCATTATCAAGCGGATCCCATTGACGTGTCCGTTCCAGGTTTCATTCACAATCACCCTCAGTAGTTCAAGTTCTGGAATCTGGACTTTGACTTCGTAGACAAACATAACCCCTGTCCATTACAATGTCAAGTGCTGTTGGACTAAAGATCCTTGTCATTGATAAACTACGCCAGATTTACAATTAGTCAGAAAGAAACCACTTTGTAGATACAGAATGTTGGAAGATGATATTCATGTTTGATGCTGAATTTAGAGAGTGATTTAGAGAAATAATAGAAAAAGGAAAGGAATTTTTTTTATCTAATAATACTGATCGTTGAATTAATTATTAGAAGCAACATGGAGCAAAAGATATTTAATACTGCATCTATGTCTGCATGAAATTAAACCATATTTGGTGACTGTAAATAATGCAGGCCTGCCAGGGACGTTCAAGATTGAAGAAAGTTGAAAAAGTGACCAACAAATTTTTTGTTACAGTTCTATTTTCATAAAATAAATCAAATAATGTATGCCCTTTCATTAATTAATAACACTAAAAATAAG
Source organism: Euceroptres primus (assembly GCA_037177015.1). Taxonomy (NCBI): domain Eukaryota; kingdom Metazoa; phylum Arthropoda; class Insecta; order Hymenoptera; family Figitidae; genus Euceroptres; species Euceroptres primus. Next base: position 5,865 of record JBAGKK010289251.1, on the reverse strand, counting down.
TTTGAGAAGTGACCAAAAACAATTTAGGCATTTTATTACGTCAGAGGTCACAGCGGTTCAGTAGGTGTAGATAGTTCAATTTTAGGGAAAATAGAAGATTTCTTTTTCGAAAAAGAGGAAAAATTTTTGCTTTTAAAAATACCAAAGAAGCAAGTAAATATTAATAAATGCAACACTTTTATAAGAAAACTCAAATTTGATTTAAAAATCCCATCATTTTACCATAAACTTCACTGTCGTTTAATCAGAAGAAGGAAAAAATATCTCTTAAATATAAAAATTTTCGGCTGCTAAAACCGCGAACAAGAATATAGATTTCTGAATTATCAATAATGAAATTGACGAATTTTGAAATTTTTATTCAATAAAATTTCCGAAATAAGTTTGCCGGAATTCTCCAAACTCTTTAAAAAATCTTCAAAAATCTTAGATTTCTGTCTAGAGTCTAAAAAATACTACACAAACTAGACTTTTAAAATCTTTGGAACTCTCTAAGATTTTATAAAATCCTTCATGAAATATTCTAAAACTTTCGATAACCTTTTAGAATCTTATAGAATATTTATTATAAATTTTCCAAATACTTGTATATTCGTTAAATCTTCTGAAATCCTCGAAGTTCTTAGAATCCTCTAGGTTTTTTTTGAATTTTTAAAAATTTTCCATAGGGTTCCTTATTTCTCCTAAGTCTTCTGAAATCATCAAGCACTTTCTAGGACCTTCTAAAATTTTTCAGGATCTTTTGAACTCTTACAGAGATATCCAGCATTTTTCAGTCTTCTAATATCTTCTAAAATTTTTAAATACACCGCAAAATCTAATATAATTTTCAATAATATTCTATATTGTTACAGAATCTTTTAGAATCCTCCAAAATCTTTTGAATTCTGCCATAAACTTTCAAAATCTTCTGGTCTCTTCCATATATTTTTTTGCTAGGCATTTTAGATTTCTAGCAAGATTAGATAGATTTTTTCCTAGATTTTCAAAAAGTGTATGGAATTTTATAAAGAATATTTTTGAGGATTCTAAAAGATTCTGGAACACTGTAGCATATTTTGTAGAATATTAAAGAATTTTAGGATCTTCTTTAAAATCTTATAAGATTATTACAGGAGAACTCAAAAAACTGTAAAAGATTTTGGAAGAATACAGAACAATCTAACAGATTGCAGAAGATTCTGGAACAATCTTGAATATTTTAGAGAATTTTTAGAGATTTCAGATCAGTTTTAAAAATTTTAAAAGATTTGAGAAAATTTCGAGAGTCTTTTATAGATTTTAGAGGATTTCAGAAGATTCTGGAGGATTCTGGAAACCTCGAGAAGATTCTGCAACAGTGTTTAATGTTTTGAAACATTTTTTGAAGATTAAGAAGTCTCTGAGAAAGACTGGAAAATTGCACACAAAAAAATAAAAGTTGCACGTGCGGTGAACTAGACCACCATACCTTTATGTTTTTGGGGACGCTGAATTCGAATCTGGTGTCAGATTTGCTCCATCACGTCAGGTTTTAAAGAAAATTAGCCTTTATGGCCATTTAAAAAAAAACATAGGGTGCGAATCTAACGGTCTAGAAACTTCTAGTACTGTTCAAATTAAAGGCTAAACCTTGTGTTTTAAGAGGATTATATTGAAAAAATTATTTTCGTCGCTTATCTTGAGAGGTAACAGGTTTTTGCTGCGCGCGAACTCGCTCACCACGCTATCCTGATGGTAAAAAGTGGTGAGCGAGCGGGCGCGCAGCAAAAACCTGTCACCGCTCAAGATAGGCGACTGAAATCACTCTTTCAATATAATCGCCTTAAAATGCAAAGTTTAATCTTTAATTTGAGCCGTACTAGAAATTTCTAGAACGTCAAATTCGCACCCTATGTTGTTTTTAAAAAATATTTAAAAATATTCAAATTATTAAATATTAAAAAATACTTTTAAAAAAATACAAAGTTCAATCTTTAATTTGAGCTGCACTAGAAGTTTCTAGAACGTAAGATTTGCACCCTATGTTGCTTTAAAAAAACGGCCAAAAAGGCTAATTTTCTCAAAAACCTGATGTGATGGAGCAAATCTAAGACCAGATTCGGATTCAGCGACCCCAAAAACGTATAGGTATGGTGGTCTAGTTCACCGCATATGCCACTTTTATTTTTTTGTGTGCCTATGATATTAATCAGTCTGGAATTCTAGAGAATTCTAACAGATTTGAAACTTTTTTTTGAAAATTATGTAAAATTTCAGAAGAATATGGAAGATCTTGAAAGAGTCTGGAGCATTATAGAAGACTACTCGAGAGTGTAGAATTTCCTGAAGAGTTTTAACAGATTTCAAAAAAGTTTTGAAGATTTGTAGGATTTCAGGAGATTTTGGCAGCCTTGTTTAGATTTTGAACGATCTTAAATGATTTCGAAAAAAAATAGAAAATTTTAGTCAGTTATGGAAGAGTTTAGAAGATTCGAAAATTTAAAAATGATGGAAAATTTCAGAAAACAGTCAAGAAGTTTTTGAATGTAACATGTTTCTATTTCTCATAATTCTTAGAAAATTAATTGAAACTTTGAATAATAAAGGGAAGAAGGAATCAAATTCTCAAATAAAGAGATTTTAGGGGATTTTGAGCATAAGAGGGGGAAAAGAGGGGAAAAGAGGATCCTTGTAATACGTATTCCCATTCGAATTATAAACTTTTAGAATGTGACAAACAAAGTCAGATTTCAGCATGACAATAAGTCTCATCGGAGAACGAAATTAATTAGAGAAAAATATTTCTATTTTCAATCAAACAAAAGTGAGAAAAGTGACTTCTAGAAAAAGGGACCAAAAGTGAAAAAAGTGACTCGCTGGCAGGCCTGATAATGGTAAGATTGAATTAGAATCCAAAGAATAAGCAACTTTAACATATTTACATCGAGGCTTTCTCTGGGGGGATTTAATTGCTAGAATTGATATCGTAGATCTGACGAAACGACCTTGAAAGGGAAGTACATACCCACAGGAATTTAGAGGAAAGTACGTGGGAGCAGTGAAAGAAAGGTCTCGTCCGGCTTCATTAATCTCTAACGTTACTCTGTCCCCTGCTGTCTTTCGCCTTTTACGCCTCAATACCTCTTTCTCTCTCTTTTTCACTCTTCCTTACATCAGTGAACTGTGTGACTGACTCAGCTTCACTCTCCATTGAATGACTGGGTGACACGCGAATCCGCATCAGATTTGCATACTCGTTCGTTACAATTACGCCTTCGCAAGACGCAAATGCTGTCAGGCTAAGGATGACCGGTAATTTTGGATTTAAGTGTGCACTGAACTGACACTGATGACCTCCGAGTATCAATCATTGTTTAAGTGGTTGAAACCGATCTCGGAGATAATTTTGGAGATTGGGTTAATGGTGATATTAAAGTGAAACTGGTACTTACCGAAACCCATCCTGACTTCCTCCTCATCGTCACTGTCGATGTGCTTGATTCCAGCGACTTCGAAGGTTCTGGCTTCTTCCTTTTCAGGAGGACATTCGCAGGATTCGTTCCCACAGTCGCACGATTCGGCACCGCACCTACAGCCCAGAAGAGGATCGTCGGTGTCGATATTTCTGCAGGCTGTGCAGGGGAAGGTTAAATCGTCGAGGGAAACTCTTTCGATTTTTCTCTCGACGGTAACGAGGAGCGATTCGATATAAGCGGGAAGCTCCTCATCGGGGATTTGATCGGGATGGACACTCTTGAGTCTCTCAGCGGCTTCCTGGGACCAGAAGGTTTCTTTGGAGACGACACTTTCCAAATACGAGGGAGATTTGAGGACGCTAGGCGTCAAGACTTTGCACCTGGTCTCGCACCTGCTGGTCTCCTTCCACTTTTCCATGGTCGACGAGGATACGACCTTCGTGTTTCTTTTAACCCGGGATCTGGCCTCGCTGCCAGTAGCTTCGCCAGGGGGACTAGATTTCTTGGAGCATCGACTGCTGCTGGTGGAGCGGCGACCCTCGGATCTTGGGTCGTCTTTCCAGGTGTCGACACTAGATGATGACTTGGACTTGACGACAGCAAGGTCGTGACCCTCGAGTACCCTTGAGCATTCAAGCCTCTCAGATGACCTGCTCTCGTGGTGGTTTTCTGCGCTGCTCTCCCGCGTTCGGGAGCGAGTCTCCTCTCGCGATCTTCGACGAGGTCGCCACTTCGAACTTCCCGAGCTGGATTGGTGGACCACTGTGCTCGATGAGGATGACACTTTGTGCGATGAATCCCGCCAATCCATAAACTCGTCCTCCCGGTCCCAGCCGAGGAACCCCGGGGTCCGCATCGACGAGGCTCGCCACACTAGGGCTATCTAAAAGAAAGACGAGAAAATTTATGAATTTTTTTAATTTTATTGCTAGATTTTTTGGTGCACTTTGATAGTGTTATTTCTGATGTCAAACAAAAATAAATTTTGTAAATAAAAAAAATTTTATAATGCTATCAGCATTATATATATACTAGCAATATTATACGCGAGCTAAAGCGCGCGTGAAACATTCCATTCTCATCTGTTAAGATACTGGAAGAAAATACTAGGTATAAAATCTATTTTAAATTAAATTCTAACACATAAATACTATATTCGAATTTTTTATACACTGCATCCATTGATACAGTTCAGGTATATTGCTGGTCAGGCAGAATCAATTAGGAATACCAGTAATTGTAGCAGAAAAAAGAATCAAAGACTGCAACAATGCCAAATTTCCAGTTTTTGGAAAAAGTGGCGAACGAAATAAATCAGGGCTTTCTCAATAATTAAAATTTCCCACTTTTCTTCGCTCCGGATGTTTGATAAGAGCCTCCTTGTTACAAAAAAATTTTACCGCAGGAAGAATTAAAAATATACAAAAAAACGTTTATCGCAGGAAAAATTAAAAATATAAGTTAACTAAGACAAAAGCAACAGCGGTTGCAAAAATGCTAAATTTCTACTTTTTGACAAAAGAAACGATAAAAATAAATCAGGGCTTTCTCAATAATAATTCAAACTTTCTACTTTTCTTCGCTCGGGATGTTTGATAAGAGCTTCCTTGTTACAAAAAAATGTTTACCGATCCGCAGAAAAATTAAAAATATCACTTAATTTAGAAAAAAGCAACAACGGTTGTAAAAATTCCAAATTTCCACTTTTTGAAAAAAGAGACAAACGAAATAAATCAGGGCTTTCTCAATAATTAAAACTTTCTACTTTTCTTTGCTCCAGATGTTTGATAAAAGTCTTTTTATTACAAAAAAATGTTTGCCTAGTCTCAGGAACAATTAAAAATATCAGTTAACTAAGAAAAAAGCACCAACGCTTGTAAAAATGTCATATTTTCACTTTTCGATAAAAGAGACTCTCGAAATAATTTAGGGTTGCAAAAATAACAAATTTTCACTTTTTGACAAGAGAGACCCACGAAATAAATCAGAGCTTTCTCAATAATTAAAAGTTTCTACTTTTTTTTGCTCCGGATATTTGATAAAAGTCTCTTTGTTATAAAATACCTTTACCGGGCCGCAGGATTAATTTAAAAAATAGGTTAACTTAAAAAAGCAACAACGGTTGCAAAAATGCCAAATTTGCTCTTTTTGGAAAAAGTGACCATAGAAATAAAATCGGGGTTCTCTCAATAATTAAAATTTTTCCTTTCTCTTTGCTCCGAATGTTCAATAAGAGTCTCCTTTTTACAAAAAAATGTTAAGTGGCCAGCAAGATAAATTAAAAATATCAGTTAACTTAGAAAAAATCAAGAATGGTTGCTAAAATGCAAATATTTTTATGTTTATTTAACAATAAATTATTATTTGACATTTCAAATAATACTTATATCTACATATTATTAAAGTCTGCGCCTCTCAATCGGCATAT